>PVKM010008263.1:0-39359 GCA_004027735.1 Carollia perspicillata
CTCTCTGGGCCTCAGTTCCTTCATTTCTTAACGGGGATAAAAATAGTGCCTACTCCATTGGTTTGCTGTGAAGATTATATTAAAACTTATTAAGTGAAAACTTATTAAGAACCTAGAACCATGCTGAAACATAGTTAAACATAGTTAACTGTATGCTAAGGAAAAAATATTAAGGAGCAGCCCTTATTTCTGAGTGCAGGTTTTCTCAGTATTTCCAATCCTGAAAAACAGTTAAGTTATTCCAAATTTGCTAGAGAGGATGCGATACTTTCCCTGAGACCGTGTATCCTTGGTAACGTTGTGCCTTCACACAACGTATACCTTAGTGGATTAAACTAGGTTTGGAGGCAGAAAAGACCTGAATTCTAACACCACTTCATGACTGATGAGCTTTAAAATCCAGCCTCAGCTTCTTCATCTATAGCAGAGGTGGACAAATCCGGCCCGCCACCTGCCGTGCTAGGTCGAGTTTTGTTGAAACGCAGCCACACCGTTGGCCCCATACTGTACGTCATTGCTCTCACCTCGCAGGGCCGGAGTTGCAGAGCTCAGACAGACACTCTCTGTCCTGCGAACCCAAAACTTTTACTCTCTGGCCCTTTACGAAACAATCTGCCTCCCCCTGAGCTCTCACACGACGATCATAACTTCCTGATCTGCGTTTTGAGAATGAGGTGATATCTCAGTTCCAAGAAAAGGGACTGTTGTTATTAAACAAACAAAATCTAAATCTGAACCTTATTATATTTTCTGTTAGTTTTGTTTGCTTGTTTCTTGGGTTTTTTTTTTTTTTTTTTCTATCCTCTCTCCACCTAGGTCATTCTGTCCGAAAACAAAACATGAGCTTGACTTCCTCCAACTTGGATTAACCTAATCTGCCACCCCACTGCACCTGCCGGTGCGGGCCCTTTCTGTGGCTCTGTTCACGCAGACCGGAGGGGTTCTCTCCCATTGTGCACCGGCATTGGCTTTACAGCTCCACGATGCTACCCGAGCGCAGAGGAAGCCCAAAGATCTCGCACCTTTGTTTTTCAACATTGAAGTTTTTATTTAGAAATAATAAAATAAGACATAATATATAAAAATATGTACAATCCATGGTTTGTGCAGTACAATAGGAAGACTGTAGATACAAAAGGACGGCAAATGGGAAGCTAATGACTATCACGGTTGTACAAGGCCGGGTTGGTTCAACTCACCAGAGGCCAGAGCTGAAACCCAGCGTCACCGGAAAGGAGATTCTAGTTGGGAGAGTGCGTAGGGGTGAGGATGACTATGCAACACTTTTTTTTTTCCCACCTTAACATTAGTAGACACAGAGTGAAAAGGAACTCACTCTGCTTCTCAGGACAAGCTTCTTGCCTTTACTGAGTGGCTTATCATATCATATGAACTGACATTTGGTATTTGCAAGGGTAACAATTTGGGGGGATACAGTCCATGAAATAAACATCAAGGTGTGGGATGGGAGTTTGTAAGGACGAAAAGGAAGCGAAGGGAAAAAAATAATTCATTAACAGACTGTTTTTTAAAGGTAAAACTTTCTCCAGGAATTTGGAAATGACTACAGTGCTATAGTGTGACATTCTTTAAATGTCTGATTCAAGTATATGCTTAGAGGGATAGAAAACTATTCCTTTCTCAATAATCAAAATAGAATTCACTTTGTCTACATTTTATTTAAAAATAGGATAACCAAGAATCTATGCCTCCTCCCAAAAATATAATGCCCAGCCAGATATGGGCAAAGAATTCTTTAAAAGGGAATAAGTCCTAAGTAAATTCAACGAGGGTTTGCTTACAATAGAGAAGCAACATGTATCTAGGAATAGACCCCAGACATTCATGGTGAGTCCCTTCAATCTGCATTCTAATGACATGTGTGTACTGATTAAGGAGACCTGGGCAGTAAGGACAAATGTTTCCAATGTTTTGAAGGTAAAATGCAGCAAAAAAATATTGTGCATTACCTGTGTCGTGGCTCTTGACAAAAAAAAAAAAAAAGCTTGTAACTGTTAAAATACTAATAACTAGAAAAAAGCTTTCAAATGAACAGTCCATGCTGAAATAAATAACCGGAGAACGTAGCAATACAAACCTTATAAGGCTGGTATATACTTGCTAAAACCATGCTAACCGGTAGCATATAGGTACTAGCTCTCAGAAATCGCTGCACTGGAATTATACTTTCTATGGCAACTTTTTTCCCTTTACACACTTTTATTTACATTTGGCTTTAAATATGAAAATATCTGATAAACTTTATAAAATGTACACTTTAAAAACATAGCTTCTGCAAAATTTTCTTGAAAAAAACAAACAAACAAACAAACCTGTGCACCAGAAGTTTTAGATTTTTTTCTCTGTTTCAGAAAGAAGTTGAAAGATTTCCCTCCCTCATTCCTGCCCCCCCATGCTCACCCCCTCTTCAAATATCTCTCGTCTTTTAAGTGGCAGCCTGTGTGTCTGGGAGAAGCCTCGTCTGCAGTCATCCCCACTCTCAACTCCATCTCCGTTTCATTTACATATCACTGAATACTCTTTGGTTTGATTATTTTCCTTTGCAAAATATCAAATAGCAGCAGCTGAAGCCCCCGGTACCCTCTCCCTCTCAACGATCCTCTTGTTCGCTCAATCCCAGTCCCTCCAGCTCTCTGAACAACTTCCCAAACCTGCCTTTCCCTCTGGACTGCAAACAGCATCCACTTGCTTGACACCTCTGTCTTGGTTTCCAGGAATTTAACGCCACAGGTTTCAAACCCAAGGACTTGGAAGGCTGACAGCAGCAGGCGCTGTGACCTTATCACAGGCACTGCATTCGGATATGGCTGCTCAAGACCCAGAGACCGTCACAAACATCAATTCACAAAATAGAGAATTCTAGAACAAGCTGTTTTTTAATGGCATACAGGGACATAATACCATGAGAGAGTTGGTTTTGAGACTCCAATTAAAAAGAAAAAGTCAGTGACCCCAGAATTCACAGATAGGGTACTTCAGACCAAGAAAGAAGTATGAAGCTACAGTGGGGGGAAATTGTTTTTAGCAAGTCAGGCAGCCAGGCAGGATAGGATTCTGGGAAACAGTGTCCACAGTCGCCCACACGTGAGGGCCACAGGGGACAAGGATCAGCTCAGGTTCAGTCAGTAGTGGGCGCCCATAAAGGAGAAATAACCCTTTTGGGCCATTATCTCCTTTCCTTGTGATTGTGTTATACTTTGTATGGCTCTTGTTGACCCTAAATACTGAGACATTTTCACTCCTACCCTCTACCACTAAGTGGCTTTCCTCTCCCTCTTAAATTCTGGAGCTGAGGTACTACGTCCAAAGAGGCTTGTCTGCATCTCGCCGCCTCCCCCACTTTGGCATTTCTCCAGACAGACAGATCAGAAGAACCAGCCCAGAGAGCCGGTGTGGCATCTTTCCTAAGGCAAAGTCCATCTGGAAATGTCCTGGGAGTCAGGGAAATGAATCCAACCACAAGGGCTTAAACCAATTTACCTTCCGTGGTGGATGGCTCAGTTTTGAGGATGCCGACTAAATTCAACCAAGCTCTTATCTTATGGAATCAATTTTGGAATGTGCAAAAAGGGAAAACCCAGAGAAATCTAAGAACATGTCACCAACTCTCACCTTCTGTGTTAGCCTTACCAGCACTACCTAGCAGGAGAGAAAAGATGTTTATAGTGTGCCTGTGTGTGAATGTCACTTCCCCTTTCTTCTTCCTCTTTTAATACAAAAGTTACATGAAAGAACAAAATTTAAAAAGCACTAGATGCTGCGTGTACAATGTCCTATTTTCTATAGGGCAGTTCAGGTCTTGCTGAGGTTCAAAGTCATTATTTCTTGATTTCAAGGAAGCTTTTCTTCCCTTTTAGTATAAGCTCCACTGTGCAAAAATGTGCATTATCTTTGGTATTTATTTTAGGTAGTCTGACTTAAAATTTGAGATAACCCATTAACATCATGAAGGAAAAAAAAAAACCCAACCCGGAGGCTACCATTTGGCTAGCGTTACATAATGCCCTTATGTAACTGGAGAGAGAGGGAGAGAAAGAGAGAGAGAGAGAGAGACAGACAGAGAGAGAGAGAGAGAGACAGTGAGAGAGAGAGAGAATATCAATTCTAGCAAACAAATTACTGGCCTTGAAAAATCAGGCTCTCATTTTGGCAGCTAATAGCCAAATACTTGCCACTTTGAAGCGCATACCATGAGCTTTCAACAAAGTTCAATACTGACTTTTAAATTACACTAAGGAAAAACTACACTGCAACAAAAATACAATTTGTGTTCATGTAGTTTTTAGCAGCTTTTCAAGATTAAGGCAGAGTCTTGCCTTTGTTATGCCATTAAAAACGTTCTTGTTCCCTAAAGAGAAGCATTCTGGATAAGTCAAATACCCAACCAAGGCTTGCCTGCAAGTTCAAGTCTTGTAAAAACACAAAACGAAACATAAAACCCCCATAACTTATTCTACAACATGTATATGTGCCATCAGGTCATGGGGAGGCATGTTTAGTGCTTTCCGTTAATCTTTGAGCTTAGAGTCTTTCTCTGAAACCATTGTGCTCGCCTCAGTCCCCGGTGGCCACTTGCCGTGACCCACCTCTTCGCCAGTACCGTCGTCTGAATCACTGTTTCGGGCCTTTGACCACCAGACTGTGTTTTAACGTAACTATTCCAGAGAAAGAATCAGTAAGTCATATCTCTGATTCTCGCCGTAAGGGCCTGGGCTCTAGAGGTACGCTTGCCTGGTTGTGAAGGTCAATGTCAGGGGGTGTGTCTGTACTTGTGCTTTCTGGAACGCCATTGTCACTGTCGTCTTCCTCTTTGCTCGTGAGGGCAACTTCATTTTCATAGCAAAATGAATTTGCATTTGAGAGGATATATTTCTTTTCTGCTAAGTCTCTGGCGCTGCAAAGGGGTGTGTTGGGTACTTCATAAGTCTTGTGGAACCTTGAATAGTCCACCTTGTAGTAATGCTTCTCTTCAAACAAGACGGGCTCATAGCGGTGGCCCCAAAGGATTTCATTTGCCAGGTACGAGCTACGGCACTGTGTTGTCATGGCCGTGGCTTCTACCATGCCTTCCAGTATCACGACAATTTCAAAGTCTGCGTTGTCAATGTCCTGTTTACTCAAGTCATACAAAGGGCTGTCTTCGTCGATTTCATGGACTATTGTGATTGGGGACACCAGAAATATACGGTCAATTCCACTGTCAAAGCCAACATTGATGTCTATTTGATCCAGGGGGATATACTCCCCTTCTGAAGTAATTCTGGATTTGAGGAGCTGCGCTCGAACATGAGCTTCCACCAGGTGGCTTTTCCGAAGATTGCCCACTCGCCACATCAAACAGAGCTTGCCATCTCTCATGGCGATCACGGCATTGTGACTGAAGACAAGAGTCTCATTTCTCTTCTTCGGTTTTGCCATCTTCGCCATGACTGCACCAATGATAAAGGCGTCGATGATGCAGCCCACGATCGACTGGAACACCACCATGAAAACAGCAATCGGGCACTCATCTGTGACGCACCTGAAACCATAGCCTATGGTAGTCTGGGTCTCAATGGAGAAGAGGAAGGCGGCCGTGAAACTTTTGACCTCAGACACACACGCTTTGCTCTCCTTTGGTGCATCCAGATCCCCATGGAGCAGAGCTATCAACCAAAATGCGCAGCCAAAAAATAGCCACGAGAGCACGAAAGCCAGGCAGAAGATAACCAGCATCCACCGCCAGCGAATGTCCACGCACGTGGTAAAGATGTCTGCGAGGTACCGTTGTCCCTTCTCACCCACATTGATGAACTGAACATTGCAGTGCCCGTCTTTCTTTACAAAGCGGCTCCTGCACTGTTGTCGGGTGTGGACTTTGCTCTTCCCGTTCCCAAAGCCATTTGCAACCGCCATGGTGGCCAGCTTCATGCCGTCTTCTTCTGAAGACACGATGCTATAGCGGTTGGTTCGCACACTGCCCATCGCTTCTGCTGTGGACTCCAGTGCTTCTGCTTTGGAAAACAGTCTGAGTTTTTGCAAAACCCTTTGGAGAAACAGTTTTGAATGTTCAGTGAGGACACACACCAAAAAAAAAAGAGAGAGAGAGATGGGGGTCTCCAGGAGCCTTGAGGTTCTACCAAGGTCCTTCTACTGACATGCAGAGTTACCTTAGTAACTCAGCTGACATCCAGAGAACAGGTCCTGCCAAAAACAGAGAGAGCATTCATTACAAAAGAAGTCATTATTAAGGGCTCTGCTTCCTAAGGCAACACTTCCTAGCAAGACACAGAGTCAGACGTAGATAAATAAATATACCCTACATTGAACTACTGGGTTTTTAATTCTTTGTCCCATAAATGATTTTTTTAATTATACTTAAAAGCATTAACTCTGGAAACCCAGAAAAATTAGTTGTTTGTGACACTCTTCCCATGAAACTTGCAGGTCCCGTATCTCCTATTATTTGCAAGCAATCTAAAATATTCTGCTGTACGGGTCTATAGCTCCCCTCTCATTCTCTTCTTTTGCTTTCTCTGCTTGCGAGGGTCCCGAGTTATTAAGCAGAAGAGAGGCTTTCTAACTCCAAGGTTAATCCAAAACTCAATCCAAGGAGATTCAAAAACTTGGGCACATCTAGAGAAGATTCCACACCAATGCAGAATGTTAGTGTCAGTTGAATTGCAGGTACGTTATGGGAGAATATGGCAAAGGTGAAATCAGAAGGCACAGGTTATTTTGTTTAAATGATGAAACTGAGCAGACAAGTCCTTAAAATCATCTGAAATGGATCCCAATTTCTGGCAAATGTTTGGGCTGGCTTCCTCCTTCCGAACACTTCAAGCAGCCACTGTGCAGAAATGCCTGATAACATCTCTGTTAGTGCAAGTGATTCTGACTTGAAGACGCAAATTTGCTCTGGGGGAGAGAGAGTGATTCTGTTGCCTAGCAATCAGAGTCCTGAAAATTCTCTGGAGATGGGACTGCCATGTATAATGACAGGCTCGGAAGTAAGCACCTTTGGGCCAAAGGACCAGGTCTTTAGTGGATTGAGATAAGGCAGGAACTCATTTCATGTGAGTCCAATTCTGTATTTTCCCAAACAGAGGCCACTGTGTAGGAATAGATCATAAATCTCAGTCAGCTTACTTTCACTTCCGAGCCCTGTTGTTTGCTGTATGTTCCTATGGAGAAGGCACTCACCTTTACCTAATGTGAACAAACAGTAGTTCTCAGTTTTCTACTCTTGCCTTATCCTATCCTAGGTTAAAAAAAAAAAAAGAAACTATGCATAGATTTTAACTTTCCTTCTCAGTTCCAAAGACACTATTTTCCCCCCAGATTAATTAACAAAAGCCTAAGCAAAAGGCAGCGGGTGTCTTCTTTATCAAATATAAATTAATGCAGCATAGAATTAAAAAATAAAAGTGATTCTCCATATTTCCAGCAACCAAGTCTATCTCCTGCATTAAAGGCAGACAAGGAACAACAGATAAAAAAAGGTCCGAAATCCACTGAAGCCCTGATAACGAGGATTGCACTCTTGCTTTCTCCCCCCACCAAATTGTATTAAGATTAAGCAGTTAACAAAACCAATCTCAGCCAAGCCACCTGCAAACAACAAAGCAAATCATTTATCTTATTTTTGTTCACCCCCTTACAGAGAGGCAAGGTGCATTGTCTTTGAAAAATGCCTCGTTACAGTCTTTTCTCTTCTCCCTCCTCATCCAAGTTATTATGCAAGAATGTGCCCCAACACATTTTTCCTGAGATTAGTCATCTGTGAAAATTGCAATGTGTGTTACATTTTGGCAGCTTTTGACACCTAAATGATGCCCGATTTGAAAGTGTCTTTGAATTACTTTATAAAAAGAAGTTACTGTGCCTTCCCAGTCTTCCACCTGCTTCAATGTTTTGTCTGCTTCCCTAGGAAGACTGTACTTGGACAAAAGAAACAAGACTCTTATTCCTCGGGGTTCTAGATCCTGGACACACGAAAAGAACTTGCTAAACAGTGCTTACAGCTCATTCGACTCATATGAAATTGCCAAGCATTTCTACACAAAACCAGATACAGGTGACATAACACCAAACGCAGGTGTCTTTTTCCCAAACAAGAGTGGGGGGAAAGGCTTCGCTTAAATAGTTCTTGTATCTTTGCATTCTGATGGACTTCAGAATTTTAGAAGCTGACACCAAGAAATTCCCTTTTCATGATTCAAAATAATCCTTCCTTCTGAGTTAGCATTAGGGACCATGAGTAGACAGTCTCAAATTTCTTCTGACTTGTTTCTGCACTTTTCAGATTAAAGCATAACAACCACAGGAAATCTAAAGACTGAATTACGACTTTCCAAAAATCCTGACTCCAGGACATTAGCCTGAATCCCACAAAACTGCACATTACCAGCCTCCTCTGAATAGCTTTCCACATTTAGACCCTTGAAAAGAGCCTGGACTGAGTGACTATTATTGCTTTGTTTCCATTGCTAATGACAGAATGTGTTCCACATGCAGAGCATCACTTACAAATTTCACCATTTCCACCTAGAAAGGGGAGAAAAGATTTTTGGGGGCAAAATGGAGACTTTTGCCACCTTGAATAGATGTGCTCCAAAACAGATTTATATGCGTGCATGCATTTAGACTTTCGTGGGGCTGATTACATAGCAAAAATCTAGAACCTGCCGAAGTCTGATAGGTTTATTGTTTTAATATTCCACTATGAAAAGTGACTTTCCTATTAACCTGCCCAAATGCCAAGTTGGCTTTAAGCAAGTGGACAACTTGCTTGCTCTTCTCCCACTGAAAATCACTAATTCATGAGCATCTGGGAAAACTTCTATTAGCAACAGGACTTCTATGCAACATGATTTTAAGGACAGATTCAAAATGATTTTTGGAGAAAGAATCGATTAAGAGCAGATGAGAACACTAAGTGAGGTGACTCCTTGATGGGAACAACCAAGAAGAATTGATATTTGATTGGATGAACAACGTGGGAATCTCCCTTTCAGCCAAAATACTGAAGGGCCTGATGTAAATTTGAAAGACACAAATCATTTCACCCAGGCTGTAACAAATGAGGTAGAAAATATTTCTGGGAAATTGAGAGGCTACATGTGGTGCTGTTCATGGTAAGACTATTTATAGGCTGAGCCAAAATTAAGCATAAGCAATGGAAAAAAATAGTCCAGTGCTTCAATCTTAGGTAGATGTTAAGGGACAGGGAGCTATGGGTAAAAAAAAAAATGTCAAGGAGATAACATAATGAGTGACCCTAAATCATTTTTATCATATAGGAAATATTTCCAATATGGATTATAAAAAACAGAAAATGTAATTATGGACAATAATGAAGAATGAATGTGTCCCATACTATGTGTGCATGGTGTAGTGAAAAAGAAAGTTTTTCACTAAGGATGAAAGCTAGGTAGTACAAGCTAGGCAGTGTGCTAGGCTTAGAGAGAGGTCTGCTAATGAGTGTTTAGAGCAGCTATTCCCCAGCTGACGCCATATAGACCAGCCTGGTGTGCTCTGGGCACATGTTGCTATGTGAGCACAACTGCTAGCAAAGCAACCTCTTAGAAGCTCAGTAAACAGAAGGGAGGGGGAGGGGGAACAAGGAAGGGGAAGGGGATACCCATTTACCTACGTGATGCGCGCAGCATCACTCAGCGTACACAAATGCTGAAAAATATACGTTATGTGGTAAACAAAAAATACACTAAAACAGAGAAAAACTTAAAGCAGCCGATCTGTTCAGGTAAAGACATGGTCAACCTTTCAAGCTACTCAAAAGTCAAATAAGGACTCTATTGCTAACTGCAGATCCAACAACTGGGGAGCCTCATGGAAGTGGAAATACTGTGGGTTCCTTTTAATGACAAATTCACAAGACTTTAGAACAAATATTCCTAGGGGTACCAATAACACCGAAATAAAGTGCCCCTAAAACATGAGGGGGAAGGGCTGAAGGCAAAGTGAAATGACCTTGACCCCAACTCCTCCCCCGCCCACAGTCCTTGAAGTTACACCTTTTATCCCTGAGCATGGCGATTTTTCCAGATAATGGCAAATATAAATAAAACACAGGGGATGAGGGTGGAAGTGAGCAAGAAAAAGCTAACAAGTGCATGCTAATAGACAGCAGACATACGACAGTGGTTGGTGAGAGAAAATCTGACAACCTATAGGTTATTAATGTGAAAACAGTGATGAAAAGCAACATGCATTCTTTGCATACCCAAAACACATTTTCAAATAAAGTCTTATTCCCTAACAGGTAAATTCGGAGTTTATAAAAATCCCCAGGATTCACAGCCATATTCTGGTTACCATCCTACTGATACATTCACCCAGGCACAAACGTTTCCTATCTTTATTTTTTTTCCAATTGTCACGATGAGTCTGTGTTATGATGCAATCTTTTTGCAGAAAATGTCGTTTCCACCACTAAGCTCCCTAGAAACCATGTTGTCTTCAACTTAGGTGTTAGTACCATTAAGAATTATAAGTTGCTTAGGGGAGAGCGACATAATGGTGTGAAAGTTTTTCAGTCTTTAGGCTCAATTCCAACTCGAGCTCCTGCTCTCTGCCTCCCCAAAGCAACTTTGAGACGCTTGCTCTGTTTCGAACTCGACGCTACACTTAAAGCCATGACAAAGAAAAAAAAGAAAAGCCAAGGATTGAGAGAATTGCTGAGTGCCAAGGTTTGAGACCAACACTCTACGTATACACTGTCTGCCCCTTCCCTTTTCTTCGTTAGAGTGAGAGTCAAAGTCAACTTCCCTCGCCCTTGTCTCCAAACTCAGTATCTCGCTACAGCTGGTGCATTGGAAGTTATGAGCACAAACAGATGCTGCAGGGAAATGTTTCTATTGCTCAACTGTTCCAAGCATGTCTCAGTATTTTTAGATCTGGGGATGTTCTGGTGCGCACACAAACTCTATAGGCATGATCTGGGACTCGGCAGCTTCCGTGAGCGCTGCTGCAGCATGACAGCTGGGCACCTCTGGAGCAGCGGGGCAGCGTAGAGTCGGGAATGGCAGCCCGAGTCCACTCCCCAGGACACACAAGCAGCGAGACAGAAGGAGGAAAAGAAAATACACAGCAGCCCTTACCTGTTGCTGGAGCAGGAGCATGGGGACATGGAGTGGAAGTTGGGGGACACAGAGGCATGTAAGATCCAGTAGTTTGTAAGAGCCAGTGAGCCAAAGCAAACCAGAATTCCCAAGACTCAGTTTGCCGGCGCCGGGGAAGACTGCACGCTGGCCAGGGCTCCAGTGCGCTCTGCAATATCCTGGGCTCTTTTGAGCCGGCCCACGAGATACCGGCCTGCCTGGCTCCGCCCCCCGGCTGCTGTGGGCCAATCGCAGCGGGCCTGGCCGCGCGTCCGGCCCAGAGAACCGCAGCAGGGAGGGGAGGATGCTACACCCGTGGCCCTGGGCTCTGCCAACTAGGAGAACCTGCCGCGGCTTCCACCGCCTCCAGCCTCCGAGCCCGGTCCGGGAGTAGGGCCCCGGCTGGGCAGGAGGAGCTTGCGCTCCATCTTGGACAGCAGCAGGTGGAAAGCTCTGCTTCCGGGCTTTGGCGGCTACCTAAAATTGCATCCTGGCCTTAGGCAAAGTTTCCTACCCTTCTCGGAGCCCCACACTTCCCTTTTTCTATCCTCAGTAGCCACTGCGCCGTGCGTGCTTCTCGAGGGGCCTGAGAAGTGCTGGTGCCAGTGCCAAGGCGAAACGTCTGCAGCTAGGGAGGATTGCATTTCAACCCGGGTGCGCTCCCCTTCCTCCCACGGCCCCCGAATCTGCTGCAGAACCTGCATTACTCGGAGAAGCCGCAAATTAAATGGGGAAAGGGACTGCGACTGGCGCACAGAACCCAGCTGGATTTAGACGCGCTCTAGTGTTGCAAGTGCAAAGCCGCTGGGCTCTGTCTTCCCCACCATTCGTGAATTACTTACAAAGCGCCCAGACTTCTCCAAAGGGTGAACGACTTCTTGCCTCTCTCGTTGTCCTCCCTCAATCTCTTTCTCCACCACCGCCCGGCACGCTCTGCTGATCTAAAATCGGAGTAATTAGAGAGTAATGAATTCTCTGGAACAGGAACTCCTACAGACACTCACGCTTTGCCCTTGCATCAGCGCCTTCCAGCCCTCGTTTCCAGCAACGAGGCAATAGCGTGTAGACCCTTTAAGAAAACCTATGTTAACTTCAGCGTTAACTGGGTCTGGGTACTGGAACTTCGCAGATTAATCTGTGTGAGTTTGTGTATGTGTGTGTGAACTACATAATGCACGCAAAATACATTTAGTAGCCTTTTCCTAACATCAAGTTTGAAATGTGTGTGTGTGGTTAATGTTAACTTCCTCAAGCGATCAAATTTGTCTTTCGTGCAGTTTATTGCTCCTCTAAAAGGCCTCTTAGAGTCGCCAAACTACTTCAACAATCTAGTTCTTATTCTGGGCGGCACAGCCCGGGTACATTTGTGTTTGGAGAAAGAGAGAGGTGAAACGCAGTTTACAAGGGAAGGGTTTGCGCCTGTGCTCACCTCTGAGCCTCATACCCTCACATGGCCTCTAGGAGGTGCTGGTGAAATATGCTTAGGTTTTGAAGATACGTACTTAACTCCTGCGTTAGCGCGTGCCTCTTTTCCTAGCACTGAACAAAATACTGAAATTAAAAGGGTGTGGAGTAGTTTATGCACGCGGTGTCACTGCTCTGGTAGCCAAATGCATTCCTGTTCCATTCCACTTGTTGAGATTACGCAGTCTGCAAGCCCTGTCACCAACTGTCTGGCCTTTTAAAGCCCTGTACAGAGGGAATGATGCCTCACGCGAGGGAGGTTTACCTTAACGTTTATTTATTAGGTCACGTGTTATTTATAAACAGCCTGAATGAACTCTGCAAAATAGATGGATGTCTAGGAACCCAGGCTGTAGCCCGAAGCTAAAAGAACCTGGAGATAGACGAGCTAACTCTAGATAGCCTCTGTAACAGAGAATGATTTACAGCTGATTTCACTGGGACACCCTTCTTCTGAAATGTGTTTTCTGTTGGATTGCTTCTAAGAAACAGGTGGGCGAGGTCTAATTAATTTCTTAAAACATGTTAGGCCTAAATGGAAAGAGGAAATTAATCATTTATATATGCTGTCTTCTTTTATTATGATTCAATCTGTGCATCTGTAGATGGCTAAGAATTTTCCAAACCGTATGAATTCAGAGAGGCAACATTTTTATTTCCAGCTGCTTTTGAACATCAGTCATCCAGAAGAAGATGCCATCTCTCTGAAACTTGGATTGAAATGGTTTTACTTTAATATTCTACTGTAAATAAACTGAATGTACCACAGGCCAAAGTAGTTTTATAGGGTAGGAAAATCTTTAAAGAAAGGAACACCAAGTTATAAGATTATGGTTAGTTGTATATATTTAGTTATGGCAGGAGGGGTGAATAAATAATCTAGTTTTTCTCATCGACATTCTTCTCACTCTCCCATGGACTTATTCCTTGAAGTAGAAAGTTGGAGAACATTGGATTATTTTAATATGCAGCTTCCTAATCTCAATGAAAAATTTTACCTGATTTAGCTAAATAAAGAACTATGAAAGATAAACTCAATAAGTAAGTGAAACTTTGTAAATGCATTATAGCATTGTTTAATTTCACTTCTTCATCTTATAAAGGAAAAAAATATAAATGTGTATTTTAATTAATAAGTGACTTTTCCCTCTGTCCCCATTAGGAATGTTCTAGTGTTCCAATGCAATCAATGCTTGCATAAATATACTTTTTGGAGCGATGTGTGATACAGATTTCTCAAGTCAGAGTATATCTTTTTTGGCTGAATCAGTCTTTATTTAGCAAAAATTCCCATTAGTTTTGGACACCGATGCAGTTGGGTGTTGGGATCCATCTGTGGATTAAATTTTTCCAAGGAAATGACAATTATGCTATAACTGATTCCCTCTATGGTAACCACCTATGAAAGCCAAATATTAGTCACAATCTAGATCTGTAATCTGATTGTGAGTGGTTGTGTGACGCAGAAGGTGATTGTCCCACTAGGAACACAAATCTTTCCTTTGTACTTATATAAAGATCTCCAGCAATTAGGTATAGCTTCAGACTTCCATTAACCATATATGCAACCACTTTCACAGTGGTGAGAGGTGAAAAACTCCTGTCATTTGCATCTACTAGGTATTAAGAACCACTTATTAAGCTTCACAGCGATCATTAATAGTCATAATAAATAAAGGTCAGATTGACTTGAAATGTAGACAGCATGAGTTTACAATCTGCTGCTATGTGGACAAGCCACCTACTGTGGTATTTTAAGGCACTGAATATATTCTCATCTATTAGAAAACAGTTTTGGCAACTTCACTTATGGCACTAGTAGGATTGAATCTTCATATTAGAGTCAATAAATGTATTTGTCGAGTGGCTACTTTGTAATTTAGCTGTATGCTAATTTATGACATGGGAGCCATGAGAGCCCTAGGAGAAACAATTGCTTCCCCTTAATGATTCATAGTCTCCAATCCAGCAGACAAGCAATGCATACATGAAATCAAATGACAATATAAGGCGGCCTGTGATTAAGTGCTAAAATGGATCATGCAAAAACAAAAATTCCAGTTTCTGAGGAGTGGAATGAAATGGAGTTGAATTTATGGAGGAGTCTTCTAGGATGGAAGACTTAATATTATGACATATTACCATATGCAGTTGTGTTAAGGATGCTGAGAACATACTAGAAGGCAATCCTGTTTGTGTCCTAAAATGCCTGTTTGCCCCAGATCTGTCTATATATGTGCATGTAATCGTTTGTCTGAATTCGAAGCTGCTTCTTAGAATGTCACACATGTCACTGTTTACACAGACACCGTTTCCTCTAAAGCAAATGTTCCACAAGCCTTATGTGTCACTTGTCACCACTGTAACACGTAGTGACGGTGCCTTATTTATCTGGCATACCTGGGAATGCAGCATATCACATAAAGGCTTTTCTAAACTGAAATTTGCTTGGGTGGGAATTCTTTTCCCCGATACATTGTATGCATTCTCAGTCTCTCCCACTGATTGCCCCTGAAGCACTGGGTACGCCTTTCTAGAAGAGCAGAGTTTGTTCCTCTCGTGCTATTACAAGTATTTTTTCTCTATATTTGTTTCTACCCACCCATAGTCACATTTTGAAAATCCACTGCCGTATCTTTTTTTCCTTTACATCCTCATTGCCCTGCATAGAGCCAAGTTAAAAAAAAAAGTCAGTCTTAGGAAATGTCAGTTGAATAAAGAAATGAATGAAAGTCATAATACTTTTTAAGGTAATATGACTTTTATATAATGACTCAGTTTCATTTTAATAAACATAAGCTGTTTCATTTTACCTGGAACAGAGCAGGCCTATCAGGGCACGGTAAGAGCGCTGTCCCCTACATTGAAGGACCCTGAACTACACTCGCTTAAGCCTTCTTTCTGCTTGTTTTCCCTTCTCCATCAGTGGCAGCCTTCACTGCTCATTTTTGCTTCTGCCAACGTGCCTTGAATCTGTCAGGCTGTACCGGAGCTCTGTCTAATTTGCCGATTCTCATCTGCACTGGGCTGAGAAATTATGTAACTGAGGTTGTTAAAAATATGTATACAAGCTAAAAGCAACTACAATCAGAGGTTTTTAAAGTGGATGTATGTTTTCGAAAGAGAATGAGGAGATGCTAAAATTGGAGTTACCTTGTTTCGTTCCATCCTTTTCTGGGTAAAAAGCTTCATGATATGGATTTACGACATCTATTCTAGCTTCTCAGAGCACTTCAGTGCTTTTTTTAGTCTTTGTATTTGCTGTGTTGTGAAGAGTAGAGGTAAGTGAAGTACCCCTGTGTTTGCAAATATGTGCATGTTTATATGTATATACACAATAAAATCATACTCTCTTTTACTGAAAAATCATCAAGCACTTACTGTGCCCGTGAACGCAATCTTTATTTTCCATCGAATGTTGTTAAAACTAACAACGGTAAGTGGGATTGCTCTTTAAGAAGCCCACGCTCCACAGCAGCCAAGATATTATTTAGTAAATTACATTTCATGCTCTGGAAGACTTCATTTATCTCATGTGGGCGGGGCGATTACACTCTGAAAACGCCACATAAATGAACAGGTAGGTATCGGAGGAGTTTAGGCACATGTCACGGCCATATCTGGAAGTCCAGGTTGGCCTTAGACAAAGGGAGGAAAGTAAATGGGTGACCAGCATCGGAACAAATGCATGAATAAAGGATTATTTGCACCGAACATTAATTCTGAGCCAGATTTTAGGCCCCTGCGACACCCGCTTGGGGAGTTGACTCTTTGTTCTTCAGGCAGGGAGCACGAGGAGCATTCACCCGACTCCCGCTTCCTCCCTTTGTTCCTCCACCTGCAGTCCTGACAGGGGTTGTTTCTATTGTTCTTGTTTGTTTGTTCGTTTGTTTGTAATCTTAGATGGCTTATCAAATCCCAATTTTCATTTATAAGGAAATAGAGATGTAAAAATTATGTTCCAAGAAAGGTCCCTGTGTGAGTGGAAGCCGTTGATATGCATGCTCAGCCTGCCGAGTACCAGTCCTGCGGGACTGAACTTTTTGTAGCATCTCGGCTCAGACAGAGATGCTGTGAAATCCAGGAAGCATAGAGAGGACCTATATTTTTCACAGCACTTTCTGGTTCCCCACATCCACTCCACCCTGACTGTAGTATGTAAAGCTTAGTCTTTCACTGTTTCCTAATTCCGAACATTTGGCTCCATGTTCAAAGGCTTCTCTGGGGGAGAGTTTCTTCTGTTTTAAAAATAAATTTGATTGGCATCTAAGGATTTGATGGGATCTTTTCCTCCTTCATTGACTGGTGTGTGTTATGCAGACATATACCCTTAACTGATACTTCATTTCAGGCTTTTGATAAATGTATCTTGTTATATTCAAAGCCCTGTGTATAAGTGACAAAGAAATAAAACTTGTATGACAATTATGCAAAAATAAAATGCTGTACCTACTTGTCACCAATAACATTAATGGCAAATGATAACAGAACAAGTAGCATTAGTAGCATTATATGATTGTTAAAAGAAAACCCAACTTACGTCATTACATAAGGGACATTATAGGGGCTTACTTAGATACTTTCATGTATTAATCAGAATCAAATCCAGATATTTCCTGCATTTGGATCTGAGCTACATCGGTCCACTTTAAATGTTAGAGAAATTCACATGAATTATCTAAACACGTGTTTGAGAAAATTATTTCTATGGTTAGCAATAGAGAAACTAAATTTGTAACACAGACTTAAATTCTGTCACCGCGTTTCAGCTTCTGGTCTTATTAGCAAAGCAGATCTCCATTCAGAACTTGTGTTTATATCAAAATATATTCTTTTACATGGTTTGCATTAGTAAGTCACCACGTTTTAGCCAGGCAGGAACGGACACTACAAACAATTCTGTTTTGTAACCTGATCGTCAACTCCCTGTATGTACATTGAAATACATGAAGGCTCATACTGTACCTGTTAAATCGATCAGGAGAGCTAGCCTTCCTGTTTACCGACATTAAAATTCATGCATGTTAGTACACGCCATAGTGCTTTCTAAAAAAATTTATGAAAAGTGATATTTTTTCTCACTCGGACAAAGGTTAAGTCCCAAAGCTGTTGCTCCTAATGTCTCTTCTTTTTATATCAAAATGTTGTGCCTCCTTAGTGGAGAATTAGGTGAAGGAATAGTGTATCTAATAAATCAGTTAGCAGAAAGACAATGTGAAGCAGACATGCACATCAGAGTTATTGCTGGTGAGTCGGTGGTGACCCACCTGAAAACCTCACGAGAGGATGAGGAAGGTTAAGCTTTGAGTTGTAATTATTAGCCCTGGAGAAAGAGCTTTACTGAGCATTGAGATTCACTTTCTCAGTAACCTGCTTTCGTGGTTTGGATTTTATGATATTTAGAGTTCAGTTATATTTTACATTAGATTTGCAATGAAAAAAATCATCTACTCACCCATTGCACGCACATGTCTTATGCATTAAAATATGAAAACTTCAAAACTTCAAAGGCAACACTCTCAGTAGTTTCCAAAAATAAAATAATTTATAAAGCTCAGAGGCTAGGCGGCTTCAATATTTCAGGAAAACTCTAGCTATGGACACAGAACATAAGCAGTTTCCTTAGAGTAAAAGACGATGAAAATGTTATCATAGTTCCTTGCCATAAGTTATCTGAACATCTCCTGGGCAAAGCATCACTTGGCACAAGGCTGAGTTACCACTGCCATGTATACTGCAGGCAGTATAATGGAAATGTATGTGTGTCTCCTTAATTCTGGGCTCAAAAGGGATCCATGCTCTTCCCTAAGTAAATTAGCACAGAGAACTGATTACTCCTCTCTCTGTTCTATCTTCTTTCCTCACGCATTGCTTGCTTTGCTTCATTTTACCTCTCCACGCCCCATATTTCAAATCCCACACAAAAAAGGGATTGGGACCCAAACTTAGCCAGTGATGCAGGCACAGTGCTCAGAATGATATCACTGCCATAATGTAGCATTTGGTTCACCTCTGGACATAACGGCTAGGGAACCGCATGAGTCCAGCTCCACAGGCTCTGCTGAAAAGCAACATGCCCCAAAGCACCAAGCACACTTGATAGTATAAAACCAAGCCGTACCATGCAGGTGAAGCAGTCCAGTTGGCAAATAATGATTATAATAATAATCATATAAAATTATTTTTGAAATTATTTCTCCAAAGGAAAAAAATCAACCTCTGAGTCGACTTAAAGACCATGATATAAAACCAAGAAAAAAAAGATAGAAAAGAAAACAAGAAAGAAGCCTAAGCACTGACAGACGTTCTGTCTGTCGCCTGTCTCCTGAACACTCCTTGAGTCTGCATCGGAAGGCAGCCTGACCTGCAGCCCATTTCCAGCAACATTAGGAATGGGAGATCTCTCCTGCAAAAGGTCTCACCCCTAACTCCTCAGAAGACCCCTTCAGGCTCTGAAAACTTTTTCTCACAGGACAGCTTGAGAGAGTCTATGAGTTCATGCTCAAAGTGAATTTGCTAATTTCCTCTCTGTGCAAAGACCAGGGTATTTATTTCTCTTACGTAATTTCCAGGGAGTCCGTTACATGACCCAACCTCTATTCTGTTGGCCGACTCAGGGACCTTACCATCAAACAGTCACCGTTGGTGAGAACAACCAAGGACTGATATATGACTGCAAAGGAACTTAACAATTCCTGGAAGGAAAAGGGTTAAGAGCCAGTAAAAACAGCATAAATTTACACATAACCTAGTGCGATTACACTTTGATTCTCTTCCTTGTAAGGAACGACAACAATGCCACCTCCACAACTAACACTTCTGATCTAAAAAGCCTTCTCCCCAAAGGACACATTCCACCCACTGCAGATGGTCTCAACAACCTTCTGGCTAGAAAGGTCCTCTACACAGAGAGATGCACTTGCTGGTGGGCTTCCTTTCCAAGGGACCTGGAAGGTTCATGACAGCATGGGAAAATAATCTCAACTATTGGGCCGAAGGGAACAGCCTTGTGTGACTGGTTTGTGATGGTTTGATTCCAGCTGACAGGTTCTAGAATTATAACTGCTTTGTCCCAAACTCACTAAGAAGGGGGACGGCTTGAATTGCCTGAGGACTTGGTTTCAGAAAGAATTATGAGCAGATAAAAGCTAATGCACTGACTTAAAAGTTACCAAAAAAGAAAAAGAAAAAAGAAATACAGAAATAAAAGAGAACTGGCCCTGATACCATCACCTTTCATCAGGTGACCAAGCATCGTGCTCTGCCTTCTTTCTACAAAATACAGGAAGAAGATCGTCTAAGTGAGGGGAAAGTAGAGGATGTGGATTTGTTTTCCTGTACAAATGACATCGAATGCTCTGAAGGGTGAATGAGGCACATGGCTCAGTCCTCTCTGTCCTCACCCAGCCATGGAGGCTTCCCTAAATAACCAAGCTAGTTGCCAATTGAGCTCTCAGGACGGGGGCCCGTTGGGCCATGACGAAGGGGAAGAATGGAGTTGCAGCTTCTCTCTTCCTTGCTCAGATCCCTTAACTGACCAACAGTCCCCCTTTCCATTTTTTTTTTCTCTATTTCCTTTCTCGTCTAGGAATTTTCCATCAGTTGGAGAGCAAGGACATCAGTTGTCACACTGATGGGAGAAGTTGCACTTGGGCCCTTGGCCGTGGACACACTGGGGTGGCCACGTCTCTGCCTGCAGAACCCACCAGTGCTAGAGGGGCACGTGGTAGCTGCTTTGGCAGTGTCCCCCCAGTGCTGCCCTGTTCTTTTCTTCCCCCAACTCCCCCACAGATTCCTCAAGGCAAACCTCTTAATGCTTCCTGGCCATGGAGCTCAAATACCTAGATCACTAGAGATCTAGAGGAGCTGGTCTTGGGGCCCTTTCAAATACTATTGATTGTATTAGAGGTTCTGATGAAGAACAGAACTAACACAGAAAAGGCAGCAACCCGGGCGGTGCGGGGGAACAGTTAGAGATGGTATCATTGAGCGATTTTTTGTTCAAAAATCGATTCTTAAAAAAACTGACTTCTTTGTGGGAAGAGACTTCCCCGATACCAGATTCGGCCGACTCTGAAATGAGTTCTCCCAAATGTATCCCCTCTCCTTTTGTTCATGGAAAACAATAGAGAGCTGCGCCTTCATGACGGGAAAGTATCTGCGTGAAGAAAATAACCCAGAACAGAGATCGATGCTTTGTAGGTGAAGATCCTTGTCATACAAGACCCATAGGAAAGAAAACCTTCATCTGAAACCTGGGTCTTCCTGATATTTTGACTCGAGGACGTCACATTCCCCATGGTGCTAGGTCTGCAGACTATGGACTCAGGCCAAATCTGGCTCACCATCTACACAACTCACAAGCTGAGAACATTCTGACATTTTGAAATGGTAGGATCTGGAGAGGACAGATGAAGGATAGTATTTTGTGATGCTTGGTCATTTTATAAAATTAAAATTCCTATCTTTATACATGAGTTGTACCAGACGAGAGCCATGCTCATTTGTTTGCAGACAGTCTCTGACTGTCTCTGTGCTGCATGACACGGCTGAGTGGGTGAGAAAGACACCGTCCACGGCCCACAAAACCTAACACGTGTCCTATCCAGCCCTTCGCTGGAAAAGCTTGCTGACTGCTGGCCCAGAGTCATGCTACAGAACATAAAGCCGAACTGAATAAAAGGGCGTGGATGCTATTCCTCATCTCTTATTCCAGTAGGCCGCGTACAGTAAATGTGCTCCTCGAGAGAACACCTAGCCATTCAAACCATGGGGCGATATGTGGGTAACTGCTCAGAACTGCCTCTTGGAGTCAATTAAAGAGAAACACG
This sequence comes from Carollia perspicillata, assembly GCA_004027735.1. Taxonomy (NCBI): domain Eukaryota; kingdom Metazoa; phylum Chordata; class Mammalia; order Chiroptera; family Phyllostomidae; genus Carollia; species Carollia perspicillata. The sequence goes on from PVKM010008263.1 coordinate 21,419, forward strand.
AAAGGGTGGGGAATCAAATGGAAAGACGGATGGGATTTTATTTATGTATTTTTAATATTTTATTCATTTATCTTTAGAGGGGAAAGGAAGGAGAGAGGGAGAGAAATATCAATGTGTGGTTGCCTCTCATGTGCCCCCTGCTGGGAACTGGCCTGCAACCCAGGCGTGTGCCCTGACTGGGAATCAAACCGTGATCCTTTGGTTCTCAGGCCCGCGCTCAATCCACTGAGCTACACCAGCCAGGGCTGGATGGGATTTTAACAATAATAAATGATTATATTTTATGAGAAGTTCTAGGAAGAAAATTATCAAGCATTTAAAGAAAAATAAAGCTGGCTCATTCATTCCAGAGGAACTTTTAGTTTCAGAATCTAATGAAATGAAAATGGTGCTATTAATGACTTCAAGCAATGCAGGACTTCCCCGAATCCTCTCTATTTAGTATTAAAACTTTTTATTTAAAAATGGACTTTGGTGATCTTTAGGGCTAAATATTCATCAAAAATCCATGGATGAATTAATTCTCTACTTTTAACCTGTTGTTTATGTTACAAGCATGGAAGAGAGGGTTGAACAAGCTCTTCCCTCAGGTTCCACCCGGTCATTTCCTGTGACCTTTGGCCAAACTAAAATGGTAAGAGCTTTCACCTTATTTTATTGGACCTCTCAACAATCTGATCTACTAGAAGTAAAGGTGATATAATCCATTTCAAAACCTCTGCATAAATGTAAGTTCTCTGGGAGTCATGTAATTTAAATGATTATAATATAATTATAGTTCAATGAGTCATGACCTTAGTCTTCCGTGCCCTGGGTGGTTTCAGACCACGCATTTAATGTGACATCATCGTATTATTTCTTCTGTTTGTTTTTGCATGTTACTTTAATCTGATGATCTCTGAAGTTTGCTCTAAAGGTGGTGCTGCTAATTATTACTATTATTATCCTCATTATCATTGTAGTTTTCAGTACAGGGAATGCTAAGCTACAGACCACTACTTTCTTCATAGCCAGTAATGAATTGCATATGAATTTAAAAGCAAGGATGTTCTGTCTTTTCAACACGATGTTCTTATAGGAATATAGAGTTCCTTCATTTAGGCTCCTGGAAAAATTAAGTATACTGGCAGCTATCCTTGTAAATAATCAGAAAACAAGAAAATGGTGCATTTGATACTTTCGAGAGTGTTCCCTTTGTAAGAATTTGTAAATAAGCACAAATTTTTGTCAGCCTCTTTTGCTTATTTGTTATGAGTCAACAAAAATCAATAATTTACTGTAGCTATCTGATGAATAGCAGCTTTACCATAAACCAAATATAAACATATTTCCTATTCAAATATTACTATTGAATCTATAATTAGAAGCACAAACTGTACATTAAATCAGAGCTGGTTTGCATCATTGTTCATTAGTCAATATAGCAATGCAGAGCCTGATGTACAAGCAAGCACAGCTTTCCCAGTGTTTCATTTATTCACTGAAAAACCCATTGCCAGACTTGAGTCATCACTCTCTGTCTTTTTAACACTTTCGATGAAAATTGAACCTGTTCAGCTTTTATGTTCTGATAGGTTGATTAAATAGCCCCATTAGGTTTTAAAATTACCTACATGCTCACTAATAGTGTGTTTTTAAAGTACGAAAAGTAAATTTTTAAAAACTTTGTTTTAAAAGGGCACCAGAGAACATACCCCAAACCAAGGCAGCACCAAATTCAGTCAGCTCTGCCCGCTCAGAACAGCAGCTGCGGGGAGGGCGCACTGCGGACGAGACCAACACCAGCAGCGAGTGTCGAGATGGAGGTCCAGCTGGCGTTGACTGAAAAGACCCCTTTTGCTTGACATTGAACATGAATGTGTGTGGGTGGGGGGAATCAAATCCACGAAGAGGAAAAAAATAATGTAAACTTTGATGAGGGCCAGCGAATGTTTGCTCGAGAATTTCGTTTCTCAGTTCATTGCTCTTTAGCTCCGGCATGAACCTGCTGTTCTAGAACTGTCTCAGTTTAAAACAGACTCATGTTTCTCTAGCTCATAGAACTCGGCACTTAGCCCCTTCCACTATGCTTTAGTGGGATAGACCAAAAAAAAAAAAAAAAGCTTGACCCATGGGCTAGGATACACCAACACATTCGACACATTTGCCATCAACTCTGTAATGTAGGAGCAGCTAGAGAGAGAGACGGGGAGCTGGCATATTGCAGAGTCAGAGGTTTCGTTTTGTTTTGTTCTGTTTTTCTCTGTGGTATACTTTTGTGATAGGACTTCTCGAGCCAAAAATAGTGATCTAGCCTTTGCTTCCAGATCCTCACGATTAATGTTTCAATGGCGGATCAATTTAGTTCTCTCTTTTAGTGAATGCACGAGCGCAGGTGCCACTCACCCAAAGAAGACATCGATTTGAAAAGCTGGATTCTTTTAAACAGATACATTCTTGTGAACTAAACTTCATGACAAACGTCCTAGAGGAAGAAAAGCACAAGCCACGCTGGCAGCTGATGTTGCTTTAAACATGTGACCGCAGACTTCGGAGGGGACTTTGGGACCGTCTACCAGCCCGGTTACATTTCCCCAGTCCATTCACACTCCTGGTCTCTGAGATGAGTATTTGGACCTTTCCTAACTCTGCTCAAACCTCTGATACCCTTTACTCTTAGCTGAATCCCCGATTCTCATTACAATGGAAAAACAAAAGCAGAGAGAACAACACCTCCAGCCTCAGCCCCGCTGGGTCTCAACATGAAATCCGCCTCCACGGCTCTGCCTGCACGTACAGTTTCTCCTCCTGTACCTGCGGCTATGATGTCACCCTCCCTCCCTAGTACACTGGGTGCCACATCCCTTCCCAACTATTCCAGGACTACGCGTCTTTAGTTATCCCCTCTCTCCTACATCGTCTATTTTTTCCTCTCTATGGGATCATCCCCATCTGTTCACAAGCATGCTAAACTGCCTCCCACTTACAAAAGAGAAAGAAAAATACAAAGAAAGAAATAAAATTAAAGGAAAGCGTCCCCTGACCCCGTATCTCCCTCCGGCTGTTATTACTTCCCGTATCTTCTCGCCTTTACATCACAACTTCCCAAAACTTGCCACTACTTCCCATCTCTCCTTCTCCCTCCGACCTCCTTGAGTGGGCATTCGCCCCAGGCATTCATTCCAAAGGCTTTCACGCCAGTCCCACAGTCCACTCTGTTTTCGCCCAGCTTGCAGGGCCTCTAAGCTGCACTTGAAGGTGAGTGATTTCTTGGATCACTCTCTTTAACTTGGCTATTAAGTAGCCGCTCTTCTCTGTCTTGCCTTATCACTTGCAGACAGCCTGCTCCTTCTTGTCCTCCTGTAATGAGTTTCCTTAAGCTTCAGCCTCACCCCGTGGCAGGGCCCCTAGCTGTGGCACCCTGTTTTCATGCCGCATCCAGTTCCTGGCAGATTTCATGCAAACCTGCACCAGTAAAGGCAGATATATACACATGGGACTTCCAAACCTGTCCTCAAGTCCAACTTCTCTGCAACTCCAAACTCACAGACACAACTCCCTACTTTTTCCCCCACTTGACTATCCAGTAAACATCTGAGAGACACCTTGGCCAATGCGGAACTCTTAATTTTTGCTGCTCCCCCAGACCCTCAGAGTCCTCCCTGTATCGGGGTCTTTGCGCTGGCTTAGAACTTTCTGCCCCAGGTAGCCACGTGGGTTACTTGCTCTGGTCCAGCTTCAGGATATTCTCTCCTAACACCCTGAGCAGATGCTCCCTCCAGGGAGAGGCCTTCCCTGGCCACCCTGCCTGAAAGAGCACCCATTGCTCTTGGCTCGGGTACACTCCTCTCCTCCCTTTTCGTGGAACTTAGCTGCGTCTGTCATTAAATTCTGGGTTTGTCTCCTTGTTCTCTCTCTCTCCTCCTACATTGTAAGTACAAGAGAGCAAGATTATCTTTTTAAAAATGTAGTTTGTTATTGCCTACAGAATGCCTACAGTGGACCACACACAGAGTAAATGCTCAATATATGAATACACGAGTTAATGAACTTGAGAAAAATCAGGTACCGCAACTGAAACTCTTGTTTCACTGAACGTATGAATTCTAGACTTGGCAAACAAACAGCCAGAAAAGGAAGGAAGAAGAGACTAGTCAGAAAAATAAAGCCGTGGCTTAGAATGAGACGTACCGTTCATTGCAACAAACTCTGGGTAAAGATGACAACTGGTAGACATGGATTCACATATGGGTTCTGCTTTTTAATGACGATGATAGGCAAATGTTTTCTGATTCTTGCCATTGAATCGATAAAGTGGTTAGAAGAGGTACATGGGAGATTTTTCTGTTTGGAATTTGACGAGCTTCATTTCTGACTTATAGTGACATGCTTCCTCTCAGTGAGACCATATTGGAACGTCTTATGAGAACATCTTATGATAAATATTAAGAATGAATACCTTTTTAAGACAATAAAAATGAAGATGGGCACCACGTATTGGCCATTTACTCTGTGCTAAGTATTATCTTAAGAACTCTCACTTGCAATGCATCCTTGAATTGTGACAACCTTATGAGGTAAGCACTTTTACCCCCATTTAACAGATGAGCAAACAGGCTTAGAAGTTTGAGTAGTTGCCTAAGGTACACCACGGCACATCCCCAGAGCTAGGATCCGAGCCCACATCAGTGGACTGCCCAGATTTCCACCTAAATTAAATTAGAGAGACCCAAAGAGAAAGACAGAGAAACTGTTTTTTTTTGTTTGTTTGTTTTTTTAAAAGATTTTATTTATTTATCTTTAGAGGGGAAGGGAAGGAAAGAGGGAGAGAAATATCAATGTATGGTTGCCTCTCATGCATCCCCTGCTGGGAACTGGCCTGCAACCCAGGCATGTGCCCTGACTGGGAATCGAACCGCGGTTGTTTGGTTCGCAGGCCCGTGCTCAATCCACTGAGCTACACCAGCCAGGGCGACAGAGAACTGTTATACAGAAAATGGGAATCAGTGATAGAAAGAGACTGAGGGAAACAGAGAAATTGTCACATACAAAGACAAAGAAACTGAAACCAAGAAACAGATGGAGAGACTCAAAACCAACTGCAGCATGGCAGTACCTCTGTGAGAATTTATTAAATTATCTCTTCCACACCCTCCTTATGAGGGAGTTGTTGGAACTCCATTTTTTCTCCCTAAGATCTTCATCCTTGGTTAAAACTATATCCTTGATCAAACAAGCCCCGGTAATATAAAACAGTGGCCATTAACATTCCTGAATTTGTTACCAAATATATTATTTAGTCCCTAGCAGAAGGAACGCTGCGGGAAGGTGGCCAATCCTCTCTTTCTCTATTCTTCACATCTGGATGCTGACATCGTGGAATTTGGAAAACAGAAAAGTCCTTTAAACAAGTATCATGACTCTTCGAAACACGTAGAAATCCTGAGATTGTTCTGCACCTACTGACCAAGCCAATCTCTGCTCATTATAAAATCATGTTCATTGAGCTGTTTCTATATATGCATTAATGTAATTATTCTAATACAGTCATTGACACCTAAACCGATACCTAAACTCTGGCTGCTTTCTCTTGCTATAAATAGATGGCTGGATTATTTACTAGGTCTCAGTGGACATGATCCAGACTACCATGTCCATATCTGTAGACAGAGAATAGCCACCCGAATGAACTCCGATTTCATCTTCTAAACACATATTCCACCTGGAGGTAGCAAGGGAAAAGTCTACTTCGTGAAGTCCCTACTTAGACCAATGGCACTTGCTGCTTTACAGTGTGACCAATTTTCTGACTTGAGTAGTGCCAATCATATATTTCATTCAGAGGCCTTATTGGCAATGTGATTCCCAAATAACATCCCATAGAAGTGGAGGAGGGGAAATTAAAGCGTAATGATTTACTTCACGGAAAAAAAAACAAAAAACTTGTGTTCCCTTGTGACCACAAGGTGGCACAATGGTGACCAAGAATGCTCAACCTCCTGATAGAATCACAATTATCAGAAGCTTTTACATAATTGTTACTATTAATAGTTGTTATTATTATCCCCATGGCATTTCAAAAAGCCAACCTATCACCCTAGCCTTTGGTGAAAACGATCAAGTGCTTTTATTTATTTTCAATCTCTTCCCTCTGCTCGCCAAATCATTAATGTTTTGCTTTCACCCAATTCCCAGTCCCAGGAAGGACAAGTAGGTGTGCACAGTCCTCATTTCGTTTATTGTCCAAAGCTGTGAAACAAAGAGTAACAACTTGAATACTATGTTATATTTCCGGAAAAAGATAGAACTTTATATTGTTTGATGGATCTGATGTTGCCCAGATCCACAACAATTTCATGACTATTCTCATACTTACCTGTAATGTAAGAATAGAAACAGCCACTCTGGGAATTTGGAGTTACAGGACGGCTTCGGGTTTGTTCGCTACCAGGTGCTGTTCCCCTGCGGGGCCCCACAGCAGACCTGCTGTTGAGAGGAGGGGCCCCAATGTCCCAATGTGCTGTCCAGTGATTCATGACTGTTCCGAATTGAGAACAGACTGTGTCTCTCATGCTCAGGGGGCTAGGAGACCACTCGAGTCTGGAAATGTGGGTACTGCTGTCATAGTCAGTTATACTTATTGGGAGAGGATGAAAAGTAGTTGCTTCTCCCAAAATGGAAATGAAACACAGGCTGGCCAAGAACACTCATTCAGGTCACTCACTGCACAAGACACCCATCTGAAGATGCACCTTTAATGGCAGAACAAAGGACGGGACTAAAACCATTTTCCTCCAATTTCCATAGATTAAGTGTCCTGGCATTTCATAATACTTTCTTAATCCTCGCCTGAGGATATGTTTATTGATCTTAGAGAGGGAAAAAGAGAGGAAAAGCATCAATGTAAGAGAGAAACGTTGATCAGTTGCCTCCCATACACATCCCCAATGGGGATCAAACCAGCAACCCAGGCATGTGCCCTGACTGGGAATCGAACCTGCAACATTTTGGTCTGTGGGACGATGCTCCAACCCACCGAGCCACCCAGCCAAGGCTGTCATTTTATAAAATGTAAAGCATATCAGATGTCCTCTGTTAGTTTGTCGTAAATTTAGGTCGCCCTCACCAGAATTCCAGTGCTCTGCTTTAGTTACTACGTTTTTCACGCCACCACCTGCTTCCTGCCTTTGTCATTACCAAAGCAGTATTTCATCTTTTTAAAAAAACAGACCTGTGTCACTTTTAATTCTCCCATTTAAAATTGGCCCAATTTTAGAGAAGGGCAGTAATGTAGAACTGAAAACTAAGTTCAGCAAATATTATCACTTTAACTGAATGGTTGATTTATTATCATGGGCAGTATAAAATGTACATCACAGTTAGTTATACATTAAAGAGCTTTTTTAAAAGCAGAAAATAACATGAAATTAGAACTCACCTGTTAAATTCAGAGAGTACCATAATTATGAGAATAGAAAAGATTGCAGTCCATACATATGCTAATGAAAATAATATAAAAGGCCAACAAGAAACAAATAAAAAAAAAAGAATCAGGACTGAAAGTAGAGTGAGGGAAAATCATTACATTTTGTGGCTACAAGGAATCACAGAGTGATTTAAAGCAACATCCAGGCCGTGCTGTGTTCGGGAGCAGTGGGCCAGAGAGGCTGAGTAGCACCCCCAAGCTCCCCAACTCTTTAGTGACAGTGCTAGGGACAGAATCAATGATGCTTGGGAGCAGGAAGAGAATACACTTAAGAAAACTAACCTCAGACATCCAGGTGAAAGCACAGGTATTTAGGAAAAAATAATTTTGTGATAATTAGCAGAGCAGTACCGTCGTATAGCTAATAATGCTTTTGCTTTCAGATTCCTTTGAAACATGCAATTAGTGATATATAGAGGGAAAACACGGAATATTTGTTTATCATGCAACTCCTATGCACCTGATAGTTATGTGTGTGTACGTATATATATATATCTCCACACACAGCCTGCCCTCCGTATCTACAGCTTCCACTTCCAGGGATTCAATCAGTCGTGGACGGAAGACACTCAGAAAAAAATGTGTTGCCCTGTAGCTGATGCATACTGTGTAGTCAGGCCTCCGGTGGCTGTGTCTGAGGATGCACAGGCTTCTTTCTCGTCATTATTTCCTGAACAGTATATTGTAACAGCTGTTTACATAGCATTTACTTTATATGAGGCATTAGAAGTCGTCTAGAGATGATTTCAAGTACAAGGGAGGACGTGCGTAGGTTACATGCAAATACGCTACCATTTGCTACCAGGGACTTGAGCATCCTCAGATTTTGGTGTCCCAGGGGTGGGGGCAGGGTCCTGGAACCCATCCCTCACGGATACCAAGGGAGGATTGTGTGCCGACGCATGTGTGGGGCGTGGGTATCTTGGGCTAGTCCACAAGGTAAATATTATCACCATTTGCATTCATAAAGAAACTGAGGCTCAGTGATAGTAACACAATTGCCCAAGTTCACATAGCTGCCAAAGGGCACGCCTACACTTGAATCCACTTGTGTCTGATTTGAAGTACATGACCCCCCTCCTACTGTGCGTCGTACATCAGAGAGAAAGGATCGTTCCTCCTCCATCCAGATGTGTTTGATACCCTCCCGGCACGTGGAGGGTGGGGGGACTCAGAGTCTTCTGAGGGGGTTGCAGGAACACTATAGACCAGCAAGCTTATCCAGGCTCAACTAGCAGCCAACTAGCCTGTTTGCTTCGTGATGGGCCATGTTCAGCTAATGAGCCCACGCCTCCCAGGACCCCTCTAATTTGCGGGAACATGTTCAGAAGCTTGCACAGAACAAATGGTATTATGACATAACGTAGTTAAGTATGTTTTGAAACAGCTTGAATTCAATGCCCAGTAGGTAGTTTACAAGGAGGGGGTCTCCTACATGACATGCAATCTAATTCTCCTTGGTCTGCCACTATTCACTAGGCCTCCTGTGCATCTGAGTATAGTAGAGTTTTTGTTCTCCAAACACCGTTTTGCTGAATCCTGATGCCTTGTGCAATGCAGAGGAAGTGTACTTTACACTCTACAGCGTGCTTTCAGTCAGACAGCACACAAATCATTTATGTTTGGGTGGGAATAATTTGTATTCCTTCTACTAAAGGCGTTCTTTTCCATTTCCCCCTTTTTCGGCTCAAGTCAATATTGAGAGTTATGAAATGTAAATTAATGGCCAAAACTCTAAAAGAGATGCAGAGTTTGTTGCTGGTAATAACACCTTCCACTTTATCAGGCCTCATATGTGCCTGGTACTGTTCTAAGCACTTTGCAAATGTTCTCTCACTTAATCCTTACAACAACGTGTGTGGGGAACGGTGCTATTATTTCCCACACTTCACAGTTGAGAAAACTGGGGCGGGGAGAGGTTGAATAAATGGCCTGGAGTCACACAGGAGGGAAATAGTAGAAATAGGACCCAAGCTTGGGCAGTCTGGCTACTAAGCCTGCTCTCTCGATCATGGCTTCACACAACAAGAAAAACCGTAGAGGTGAGAGCCAAGCACCGGAAACAGCAGCTGAGTTACTCCAGGTTGCACAACGAATAAGACAAGCAGCTGTGGTCTGCCTGGTCTACGGGACCCTCTCAGGTTGGGCTGTGTTCCTTGCAGGTCCTGCCTCAAGAATGGACCATATGCATGTAGCACAGGAAGAGCCCCGCTCCTTACGGTGTTTGCTGGTTCCCTGAGGCTGGCCCTGCCACAGGACTACACGTTCCAGCTCCCGAGGGTTAGAGGCCGGGTGCAGGCCCCACCGCGCTTTAGCGTTGCCCTGGAATTCGATACTTTTTGTGTACATTTGGGAGGAGATTATCCGCATTGCTCTTAACAGCCCTTTTCCACTTCTTTTTTCACTCTAGCCTGTCTAAATAATTAATGATAAATTAACAGTTCAGTTCAAAAAGCACTTCTAGAAAATAACAGGCTTTTATTTCATAAAGGGTGTTGAAATGAGTGCTTTTTCCCGATTAATAATTGCAGAACAAAACCATCTCAGCCTCGGGCAGCAGCAGAACTACTTACTGTCCGTGCAGATTCAAAGCCCTGGGTTCCTCAGCAGTCCCTCCACGGCTGTTTCTTTGGGCACCTAAACTCCTCCAAGCAGGAGGGATCCTCCCGAGTAAAAGGAACTGTGATTAAATGAGCTACTGTCTGAAAACATCTTTGGTTCTGAATTGCCTCGCTCTGTTTTGACCCTGGCCCCTAGGGCTGGCTAGCCTCCCCTCACCAGGCAAACTGGTATCAGATAGAGTCAACAGGCAGCACAATAAATAATTGATCTGAAACATGTGCTTCTAATTCAAACAAAGGGCCTGTACCCCTGGTGCACAGCACACGTGATCCAAGTATTTTATGTGGAAATTTGGAGGTTTCTGATAACTTTCTGTGAAGAAGTTTTCACAGGGTCTGAACCTCTTGGGGCCCTTTCTGTCTCAAGTTCAAGTTACTTAGATAGTGATTAAGGATGTTTTATAGGCCTCTGTAGTAAATTATAGCATAGAGGTAAAAAAAGAATTCTCTGGCTGTGTAATTTAGCAAGACTTAATCTATCTGTTTGGGTTTTCATCCTCCCGGCTCGCTGAAAACGTTACATGATGAACCTGTTTCTCTGCAGCCCACCGGGGCGCCTGAGTTCCCACGGACAGATGGTCTGACTTCAGTGGTTACCCAGCTCAGGTTACCGTGTCCTGTTTACTTAGAAGCCCCTCCATCTCGGTCCAGCTGCTTTTTTGGGGGATGACAGTCTGGAGATCCAGCATTCTTTTACTTTGTAGCATGAACCAATGGGTCCAACTAGCAAAGGGCAACGGTTTATTTACTTTCACATGTTCCTTGTTAGGTACTCAGCAACTAGGAGACTAATGAACTTGGAACCATGTAGCCACGTCGATTACGTCTCCCAACGCTACCCTAGAGATCCCCAACATTCCAGAGGAAAGGAGCACAGGGTGACATGACAGGACAAGATGCCATTTGTCCCCAGCCAAATGTCATGACCCAACAACAGAGCTGTCAGAGGACTGCATGAGGTTGGTTTCATCAACCGGGCACAGGGACAGAACTCGGGGACTGACTGGGACATAACGTTTTTCTTCCTGAAGAAAAGCTGCAGAGCGATGCAGACCAGGCCCGGTTTCCTGGCAACGCTATGATTTTTGCCTCTCCGGGAAAAGGCCCCTTTGGGAGGCCTCGCTTGCTCTCTGCCCACAGACGTATCCGAACCAAGCCTCTACAACAAGCTTTCCTTTTCAAAGACCTCAAATCTAGGAGAACCTTTGCAGAGAACTTGCCAAGCGCCTCCCCACTGTTTCCCTCTGCGTGTCTGAATTACCCCTACTGACATTCCGTGTGTGGGGCCCAAAGTTACTTTCTCCAGCAAATGGGTCATGCTGCTCTTTTATAAATGAAAGTGAGAGAGAGAGAGAGAGGCCGCACCAAATTTAGAATTGAGGCAGGCTCTCTGTGACTTACAGAGGACCAAGGGCCGTTTCTAGAAGTTCGCAAGCAAAGTTTATTTAGACACACAGTCATGCACACGCACACGAAAGGGCTTGCAGAGCATTCAGAGCAGAAGAATCAATGCTTATCGTCAGGGGAGCTAACGGCCTGCTTTAAACGGAGAATTTGGTTTCTAATCTTTTAAATAGGTGCAGCCCTGAGAACCTACTTTGCACAAGTCCTGGCCAACTCAGAAGTAATGAAATACAAATATCTCCAGAAGGGATCTAGATTTCTCGGTAGATGTTTATACAATTGAATAAGTTGATGCAGTTGGCCTCCCGGGGGGTGGGAAACACAGTCCAGCAGAGTTCTGCCTTGTAGCCCGAGTCTCGGTGGATTTCAGGTCCCTAGCCCCAGTGACAGTCTCATTAAAACACAGAGTGTCACTCTGGGAAAGGGAAGGAAGGAGCCAAAGGGCAGCAGGCCAGGCAGCCCTTTTATCAAGGTCACTCAGCCGTTGGTGCCTCAGAGGGATTTCGAGGCTGAAGTAATTATTTTGTGTTTGACAGTAATAATGGCACTTCCTCAACTTCCCAGAGACTATGTGGTTTCCACAGAGACCCTGTTCATCAAATGTCAGGTACAAGTTGGCCCTAATGTGAACATCGTTTTTTCCTCACCAGCCTTTGTTCCCCGCAGAATGGCCTTTAGGTACCCCACTCACTGTGGCAGGAAGAAACTGCATTCACGTTCGTGCCTGCAGAAGAAGTCTGGAGCTACACAGTCTCGGGGTGCACCCCGTTCTCCTCCTTTTCCAGCCTCCCTTGGAGGGCACGTCCTCATTCCCAGTCTCACATGAGTCCCACAGAAGCTGCAACTACCACGTGTGAAGTTCAAAAGGATGGATGCAGGGAGTAAAGGGCATGTCCCACTAAGTCAGCCTTTCTGAAAGGTCACATCCAGAGTTCTCTGCTGACACCTCACAGGCCAGAACCATGTCATGGAAACATCGAACACGCCCAACCCCACTGCTGCAAGGAAGACTGAAAAGCATAGTTGGGTTTTTTTTAACCTGGGCACATTGCAGTCCCAATTGGGATGTTGTTAGAAAGACGCACAGAATGAGACATTTGATGGCCTGAAAATCAAAAATGTCCACCCACTGTTCTGCCACGAGGATTAAGTGTGTCTGTGCGAAGACCTCACAGAGCTCGATGAATAGGTCGGTGGTCTGTGCAAATAGCACTTCCTGCTCCCTCCCTGCGCTCCCTTGTGTGGCCCGGGGACAGGCTGCAGCACAGAGTGAAGCCTTGACGCCGCAGTTGGTTTGCCGTCTATGTTCCCTGAGCAATTTCACCTTTAGGGAAACATCCAGAAAAAACAGTCGACTCACTTCTCATTGCTGACACAGCATTTGCAGCTGGAAAGGCCATTTCGCACAGCGCCTTCTCGCAGTGCTGGCAGAGCACTTAACTGCAATGCAGATACAGCTGTCCGACAAGCTGTCCCCAACCCAGGAGGACAGCTGGTAGTGCTGCCTGCGTTCTGATTCTGTGGGGAAAGGATGTCATCACTGTGCGTCGCACCCACTGCTGACCTCAGGGGCAGAGCTCACACCACCCGGAATGCAGGCACGCGTGCACACTTTCTGTGTTATTTTGGGGACCTTTATTATCGAGTAACTCTGTGGGGTGTCAAGGCATGTTATAAACTCTAAACAGAAAATTAGAGATAAGTGTTACATGGGGATGCCAAGTTCACATTCTATTCTGGGTAAGAGCATTTGACAACGGAATGTATTTATTGAACACTGATGTCTCTATTGCAATGCTCAAAAAGCAAGGTCTTGGGTAGACGAGAATCCAGGAAGCAAAGAAAAGCGAAACAACACCAGTAGATGGTAGTAGGCAAAAAAAATGCGTTATTTGTCTCTCCAACGTTACGCTTCAGGACAGTTTTGCAACTTGTGGCCTGAACAAATCTCTCATCCATGAAAAACAGAAATAAAAAGCTTGCACGTGTTCAGTTAGAAAGTAACTTTGCTGCTCACAGGCAAAAGAAAGAATGAGGGGGAGGAAGGAGGGGAGGAAGGAAGGGAAGAAGAGAGGAAAGAGGAAGGAAAAAAGAGAAAAAAGAAGAGAAACGCTTTATATACCCATGTATTTTGCTACTATTGGTCATCTTGGAGTATGTAATTGAGTTCAATTTACTTGTGTGCTTTAATTTGAACAGACTAAAAGAGGGAGGAAGATTTCAAAAAGCCAGAACTATGTGTGTTTATGTATTTAAATAAAATAAATAAACATCTATGGCATGTATTAATTGCCAACTCAAACACAATGTTAAAAAATACAGATGATTCTGAATGTAGCTAATAACTCCAACTTACAAAGCAAAGTGACTCTTCATCACAGGTGACCGAATCTGTACTTAAAGTAGTCATGGTTAACATCTTTTAACATGAAAATAAAGTACACAGATGTACCCCATGTCTTCAAGTTTAAGCAATTTGATAACCCTCAGCTTCTCCACTTAATAATGTGCATTAAATTCCTCTAATTATATTTTACAATATCTTCCATTTAAATGATTGTTCTAAATTCCACAGAAAAATTTCTTAAAATCCACAGTTCAAGGTATTTATGTTTTATAAAGTGACCAAGACAGGTAGCATCATACCTGCTTCAGGGTGCAAATAAATACCTTTCCCCTCACCTCCCCCGACCCCCTGAGATAACAAAGGTTCCATCTTTCATGGAGCCAGTCCAAGCTGCTGCATTTTAGGACAGGGCAAGGGGTCCCAGGGGTCCCCTTGGGGTCCCCACTCCCCTTCTCCCCAAGGGGTCCCAGTATGTTTATGGCTGCTGTCCGTTCCCTCCCCCATTTCCACGATCCTGTTCCCTCACCTTGTCCTTGGGGAAGGTGGGAGGTGGGCATAAAATGCCCACCTGTCAGAAAACCTACCAAGGTCAGGGTTGCCTTACTTCTGCCTTTCCTGGTTGGAGTCGACCAAGACTCCAGAGAGAAATACTGCTGTAAATAATAACATCACCTTTTCTTCTGCCTCCTGGGCTAGAGGAAAAATGGCTCCTAGCACTCACTGGCCATTACTCGGGCAAGTGACTGTGGACAAGCCATCTGAACTGGTGGCCTTGTCTATTTCTCACAGTCCCTACCTCTTCTTGCGGATGCGAAGACACAATGAGGGCACACAGAGGGACTCAGATGGAAAAATTGATGTCACACTTAAATATCTCAACATTGCAACCTACTAAATGCATGCTTTGCGTATCTGGGTTAGATGATATGATTTTTTATAGGAAGCCACTCGTTACACTACCAATTTTGATACATTAAAATTGTTGATGCTGATTGTCTATTTTTTTATGTCTTCCAGCCTCCTACCTTTCTTCCCCGTTATTGAATATTACACCTTCAATTCAAGATGCAAGTCTATGGAATAATAAAAGGACGTGAAATTCATATGAGTCAATCAGACTCTTATGAATTGTACTAGTAGCATCCCTAATACAAAATCTGCTAGCAAAAAAAAAAAAAGTGTAAATGATGGGTGCTACATAATTTTTAGATGATCTTTCATCAGGTTTTACCTGTTCTTCTGACTCCCCATCAGCATCAAAGAGAACTATAACATTCTTTTAAAGCCCTTTTTATAACTAAAACTTGCCTTAAGGTAATTACTAGACAGTAAAACGATTACGTACAATTACAGCGTGTGACTACATTTGGGATTCTACAGAGATTCTGTTTAAAGTCAGGAGGGCTTTCTGATAAGGTGCTTCCTTACACTCATCGATGACAGAGGCGGTGGTCTCCTCTGGGCCTTCACAGCTGTTGACAATGGCAACTGCACTAAATGACCTTCTTCTGACCTTGGTTTCGGAGACGCCGCCGGAGCCTCGGACTGGGGGAGCCTTTTCCATGTTGTGGAGCTGCTGGTCTTTCCAGTCCAGTTGTTTGGCACTGCAGAAGGGCGCGTACACCTCAACGCTGCCCTCGAACTGTAAGCAGTTCACTTTGTAGTACTTTCGCTTCACCTCCAAGACGTCGTTGAACCTGTGGCCCCAGAGAATTTCGCGCGGAACGTAGGAACTCCTGGATTGGTGGGAAGTCCCCGTGGAGTCCCCGGTGTAGATGAACGTCACCAAAATCTCGAAGTTGTCTCTGGCCACCGCTTTCCGGTCGAGGGCATACAGAGGGCTCTCGTGGTCGATCTCATGAACGATGGTCACGGGCGTGACGAGGATGATCTGGTCGTTGACCAGCTTCAGGTCTTTGAACGCCATGGTCATGCGCCCTTCGCTGTCCTCCGAGTAGCGGAGGAGCTGGGCGCGCACCGTGCCTTCCACCACGTGGTTGGGCCTGAAGTCCCCGATGCGCCACATGAGGCAGAGCTTCCCGTCCCTCATGCCCACCAGCGCGAAGTAGCTGAAGCGGATGGTCTGCGCTCGCTTGCGCGCCGTGGCCATTTTGGCCAGCGCGGCCCCGATGATGAAGGTGTTGATGATGCAGCCGAGGATGGACTGCAGGATGACCGTGAGCACGGCCACCGAGCACTCCTCCGTGACGCAGCGGTTCCCGTAGCCGATGGTGGTCTGGGTCTCCAGGGAGAACAGGAAGGCCCCCGTGAAGGAGTGGACGTTGTCCACGCACGGCGTGATGCCCGGGTCGTTCAGCAGGTCTCCGTGATGGAAGGCGATGAGCCAAAAGATCGCGCCGAATATCAACCAGGAGAGGATGTAGGACAGAGAGAATATCACGAACATGTGGCGCCACTTGGTGTCCACCAGGGTGGTGAAGATGTCCACCACGTAGCTGCCCCACTCTCCGAAAATGTGCTTGAAGTACACGTTGCAGCTGCCGTCCTTGTGCAGCAGGCGTCTGCGGGCCCGCCGCTTCTCCGCGATGAGGTGCTCCGGGGGGTACCCCGGGTATTTGGGGTCCACGTTCACGATCGGGTAGCTGCTGCCGTAGTAGCTCATTCTTCCCTGCGCCCTGCGGGCATCCGGCTGACTTCTGTAAGCGGAACAGGTCTCTGCGCCGTGCTCTCTGTTGGTTGGTTTGGGTTTCCAGTTAAAACCTGGAAAAAAAAAAAAGAAAGAAAATTAAACTCACTCTAACTCTAGCTTTCATCTCCATCTTCATAGCAATTCGCCGAATGCGAAGCAATTTTATGCCATTTGAAGTAGCTGGCTTTATTGGAACGACGGAGGCTCTCAATATTGATCACTCATTTCAGTTTAGGATTCAACGCAGTCGTTATGGGAACAAAATACGAATTAGGGAAAATTACATTTTTATAAATGCATGAAGCTTGAGTAAACACTATGATTATCCCAAATGAAGCATCACTGCTGTTTCTGAACTGACCTAAAAAAATACCCTTTTGTTTTGTTTTGGTTTTTTGTAGACTCTTCTGGCATGAGGGCATTTAGAAAACAAAAATAATCTATAGTATAAAAAGGCAGAATAGAATTCACATATTTATCTAGCAGTCTTATAACCTTTCTAACTGTTTAGATAAATGGTTTTCCTTAAAAGGAGACATTGCAGAGTTTGTCTCTTCCTGTGAAAATGTAACCTACACACCGGTTGCTATAACGTAGACCCTCACCTTTAGCACCTGCGGCCCCTTCTCCTCCACGGAGGCTGCTCTTCCTTGTGTACTTCCCAGGACCGAGCAGAGCTGATTGGAACACTATTTCAGATTCAACTCCTTTACCCCAGCTCTACCTTTAGTCTTGAGAGGAAAAAAATATCTTTCTTAGCCCCAGAGGAGTTAAAACCACTCCCAGGTAGGCTGTCAGTAAGGTATAAAATTGCTTGTGCCTTTGTCTCATAACATCCATCTTTTCTTTCTTTCTTTTTTGGCACTGGAAGCTCTTCTCTGTCCTTCTGAATAGAAGCCCCACAATTTGCCAAAGTTGCTAATCTTATTTCCCTCTTAAAGGGAGCATACTTCCAATGGACCCCTCCCTCCTGCTTTTCAGTTATGTCCCTGATGTTTCCACCGCCATCCCGAGGCAAAGCCACCTTTGTCCCTCCAAATTCAGTCTTTAAAAAAATTAAGGTAGAACATATAGTTCTTAATGCCTTTAGCATTTCATGGTCTAGGCTCAAGTCTAAAAGCCAGTTTTAAAAAGTCAATGTTAAACGATCTTTAGTTACTTCTACGCAAAATTAAGAATTCACTGCAGCCCGGTATTAATGGTTTAGTAATTATTCGAGTATGTTTTCCACATGGTCTACTTGTGCTGGGTGGGGGAGCGAGTGTAAGAAGAAGGTGACACTTCAGAGGATCCGGGACCCTGCGGCACTGAACGATGAAGTCGGAGTAATTGCTATTCCTCACATTGAGACGCCCGCCCCCCCCGCCCCCCACTTGAAACCAACCAAGGACATTGATCACTAAATACTTATCCAGCTTGCCTTCTAGCTGCAAAAGAGAGGAAATAGTTAATTT
>PVKM010008264.1:0-39361 GCA_004027735.1 Carollia perspicillata
ACCAGAGCCAGGTTGGAGGTGTAGCCCGGGCAGGCGGTTCCTGTCCCTTTCCAGGGGCCTAGCGCCCGCCGAGAACGCGGGATCCTTGGGTCGCGACGCCGGCGTCGTGACCCCCGGGAGTCGCCAGTTCCGAGGGCAGAGGCCACCGCAGCCAGAGGTGCTGGGAACAGCTGGGCGGGCGCCTCCAAGTGGTCCCGAGTCAGCCGTGGGCCCGCAGCAGTTGTTCCCGACATGCTTCCCTAGAGAAGGATTTCAAACCCGGGCCACAACCACCACCCTCCGTTTCCTCATCCGCCCCAGCAACAGGCGGTGGCCCGCGTTTCATTGGCCCGGCCCCGCATCGGCGCGTTTTTATTGGCCACCGTGCCTCCCGGCCCCGCTCCGGTGCTAGCCGCTGCCTCCATTTTGTCGGTAGAGGCAGAAGGAGGAATTCGTCGGGACGCCGAGGTGGTGGCAGCTAGGTCATCGGTGCTTGTGGGCTTTGTTCTTTCCGTGCCTCGTCTCTCCCTGGAAGGGGAGGGGGCTTCGTTGCTGAGCAGGAGTCGCAGCTGCAGTCCGAGCTCGAAGTCGGTAAGTGGCAGCGGCGCCGCGGGTACGGCCATGTTGGCTGCCGTGCTCCCCATTGTTGGGGGGAGGCGAGATCCGGGAACCCGGCGGGGCGCGGGCGGCTGGGAGGACCCGGTCCCGGCCGGGCTCGAGAGAGACGGAGCCGCTCAGAATCCCCGTCGGAAAAAGCGAACTTCCCGGGCTTCCTCGCGTTGTGAACGACTCAAGTTGCGGAAACACGTAGTTATTCATGGCTGTTAGAATAGCCTGGGAGGCCCTGTTACCCTTTCGGAAAGAAAAGGGCTTACCGATAACCTGGTTTCTTGGAATAGCAGGTGAAAATGGGCTCTTGAATGTTAAATAATCGCTGTAGGGAGGCATTTTTATGTGCCTAAGATGGGAACTGCCTTAGCTTGTTAATGGCGTGTGAAAACTTTAAAACGGGGAGGAGTTGAATGTACAGAGCGAAAGAAAACATTGCACGATGTAAACACGTTGGGAATACAGGCATTGTGGAAACGGAAGTGTTGAAAGACTAGCAAGTTCTCTCGGAACTGTAAAGATGCGGACTCCTTGGAAAACTAATTTTAAGCCAATTTCTTGTTATGGCTGCAAAGACTTAATGCTTCCTTATTTTGACTTAACATTGTGGTCACAAAAACCATGCGAGAATCTGAAAAGTTCGCAGGAAAAGGATACGAACAACTTGTTGCAGGGACTTGCAAACATCCCTCCCATCCCAAAATTTCCCAGGAACGAGTTCCTGGACTTCAAGGTCAAGAGTTCTTAAAAGATGACAGGTTAAAAAAAAAAAAAAGGCCACCTTCAGATTTTCTGCCTTTTAGTTCAAGAGCTGGTCATTCTTTAATTTATTTCTGTAGTAAATATAAACAGTCACTTTTTCTCCTGTGTTTTTGATTTGAATTAATGAAGTAATCTTTGCTTTTCTAGCTAGGACTTCTCTCAAACTTGTGTGCTGAGGAGACTCAGATGTTGGCCTCGGCTCCTAAGCTGGACTCAGCAGATTGGCCCATGAAAACTTCTGTTTTGAGACAAAGGAAA
The DNA here is from genome assembly GCA_004027735.1 of Carollia perspicillata. Taxonomy (NCBI): domain Eukaryota; kingdom Metazoa; phylum Chordata; class Mammalia; order Chiroptera; family Phyllostomidae; genus Carollia; species Carollia perspicillata. Next base: position 1,609 of record PVKM010008264.1, read on the forward strand.
GGATCTGTCAGAAAGCAACATCTATTATCCTGGGCTTGGCAACAAGGAAGAGGACAGGGAGTGGGAATCCTGCAATCTGAAAAGCAGACTGAAAGGTATAAAAAAACCTCAACGTTGTAATTGTTTTGTAATGCAAACATATTATGGTGGATTCACCCTAAACTGTTAAAAAAAAAAACAAAACCAGAGGACTTTTCAGACTTGTGGGTAAGCTCATTTTTCTTAGGTAATAAAAACTGAGTATAATGAAGTGTGTCGGAATAGTAGCTGAATAGTACATTTTTTCAGTCTTCCTTAAGATTTCTGGACTTACCATAAAGCTTTGAATTCCTTAAAATTGGAAGTTTACTCAGTATTTTGTTTCCATTCACAGGTGACAAAGAAGCTGAAGATGGGTGGTGGAGAGAGGTATAACATTCCAGCCCCTCAATCTAGAAATGTTAGTAAGAACCCACAACAACTTAATAGACAGAAGACCAAGGATCAAAATTCCCAGATGAAGATTGTTCATAAGAAAAAAGAAAGAGGACATACTTATAACACACCAGCAGCTGCATGGCAGGCCATGCAGAATGGAGGGAAGAACAAAAATTTCCCAAATAGTCAAAATTGGAACTCGGGCTTATCAAGTCCCAGCTTACTTTTTAAGTCTCAAACTAACCAGAACTATGCTGGAGCCAAATTCAGTGAGCCGCCGTCACCAAGCGTTCTCCCTAAACCACCAAGCCACTGGGTTCCCGTCTCCTTTAACCCTTCTGATAAGGAAATAATGACATTTCAACTTAAAACCTTACTTAAAGTCCAGGTATAAAGTAAGATAAAGTACTAATGTTTAAATTTAATAATAATTAAGGGTAGTTGTCAATGGTTTCATACCAAATTCACTAGAGTACATCTGGTTTTGTATTGTACAATGTAATAATGGTAGTATCAGTGCCACTTAAAATAACTAAATTATTGTAACTGTACTTTTTATCAAGTGTTCTCAAATGAGTTTAACTCCTAGGTGACACCATTCAAGTTTAGATTTGGGAAATGGTAAGGAATCAACTTTTTCTATTGCTTGTTGGGGTAAAATACTTACTGATTTAAGACTATCAAGTCAGATTTACTTGTTGAGAGCTACTGAATCTGATTATAAGCATCTTGTTAAGACAGGAAATGAGAATTAGTTGAGTATTGAAAGTTTTGTGCCCTATAAACACCTATACCAGTAATATGCCAACAGTCTGATGTACTGCCGAAAGAGAATGTGAATTTTCCTTACGGAATACTCGCAGTTTAGTGACCTGATTGGTGGTGCATGTGGAAGGGGCACGAGGAGCAATTCAGAATGAACAGTGTTTCTCATGTGCAGTGGATAGGTGACTGCAAGAAAAGTGCCAAAACCATTTTTATAGAATCAATTGGTGGTCAGGGTAGCTTTCAAAATGCATTTTTAAAAAAAGCACCGCACAAGCTATTGTGATCTGGCCTCAAATCATCCCTGCAAAACTTGCTTAAAACAGGGAGCTACATAATGTGAAAGTTTTGAGTACGTAGGAAAGAGCCATGTAAATATATGTAATAAACTTGTAGCATATGTAAAGTTTTGGCATTTATCCTACAAAAATAAAGAGTATTTTAGTATAAATTTGTTGAATGTAAGACCATAGACTCTTTTTATGCCTATGGCCTAATTTTAAAGGTCCAGAATAATTTGTTTTCAAAGTCTGCCCTTGTGCTAAAGTGCCAGTGTATGTATGTTGAAATTGATCTGGTTGTAAACTTTTTCAAAATAGATCCTAGTGTAGTAAGTTTTATATAACTGAAAAGGTTTTAAAGCTGCTAAAACTCCTATTTTTAAGAGATGTGAAATGCAGTATGGGACTATTTTAATTTTTATTCCTTAAATCCAAAGATTAACTATGAAAGGGTCCATCCAATCTTAAAAATTCATACTGGCTTTGAACAATTTTTGTAACTTATGATACAAACATAGTTTAATGCCAGTGGGGTGTTTTTGTCACCAGTAAGTGCAACCAGAGGACCACTTACTCAAAAGATGTGATTGCTTGCGTTAATACCTTGATAACATGTTTTACCTACCTTTATAAATGCTAAGTATAACATTAACCCAGTAGATTAAAAAATGTGGGGATTAATTAAAAATTTGATGGTAAGTGCCCTGTTTTCTCATTTGGTGGCTTTCTGAAAAATCTTTTAAAGCAGAATGGCCAATTTGTATTTTTCCAACTAAATTCAGGTGAGATAATATTGCCCAAGTCAAATAATTACATCATCCTAAGACAAATTTATATATAGTACTTAATGTGCACATATGAATTTGAAGCATGAAATTAAAATAAAACTGTTTTCCCTCCCAGTGACTTGTTTATTTTATAAAAAATGCTGACTACCTAATACTTGCTCTTAGAACACACATAATTAACCCAACTGAATTACTTAAGATTGCTTTCAAGAAGGAACCAATTTGCTGATATATTTGGATTAGTTCAACAGCTACCCAAGAAAGTACATCTGACTCTCCAATCAAGACTTAACAGAAGGCTGTAGAATAAAGTTCCTATTTGTTGTCAAATTGAATAGAGCAGGGTTTAATTTATCTCCCCCTATTCTATGATTATTTAGGCTTACTGAAAAAAAAATTAGCACAAAAAGAATCCCTCAAATTAACCAGAACCTTTATATTTGTTGATAATTCTTTAAATTCTACCCTAGCAGGGCAAGGCTGTATTTTCTTATACAAACTAAGAAACAACTGGTTTGGAGAAAGTGTATCTTCCATTTTATCCCCAATGCCATTTCTAAGGAAAATGCCAATTGCCAAGTTTTTTCCTATACTGCACTACAATTTCACAACACTGAACACTTCTCAGCCCAAGTGTCTTTGTTAGAGTGTAAGACTTGGTTTATGATGAACTGAAACAGTGCAAGTTCAGAGGTTTAAGGGTGGGAATAGAAAAGCTTTCACCTTCAAAATTTTTAACAGTTGAAGATAACTCAAATACAGGGTCAATGATAACATTTCATACCTTAGAAAGGTAATAAAGTTGTAATTAGCCTACAGGTGACAGATAATTCCCAAATCATTGTATGTGCACAAACCTATCCTGCAGGGCTGAAGGCCCCCAGTGTGAGCCCTTGGTCAGCGTTAAAATGTAAATTTGTCCTATCATTGATGGCAGTGTAATCATGGCACTCCGAGTCCATAACCTATCTCACATTTAAGTTCTGTTATCTTCACAAAAGTACAAAATGGAAAGAAACTGAAGGGTTTTCAGGTATTTAATTGCTTTCTCATAGGCAATTTGTAAAACAAGAGGGACAGTGTTTCTTAACCTTAACAAATGAAAGTCTACCTATCCAGTCACAAGTCTGTAAGGCAGAGCTAAACCTTAAAAAAGAAAAAAGCCCAAGATTTTTGGCTCCTAGAGCTTTTTTTTTTTTTATTTTGCTCTCCAGCATTCAAAGAGATGTGATCTACAAATAAACTAGACACAAAGGCCTTTTACTTAACAAACTACTCTGTCAATTATCAATGAAATGAATTTACATGCCTTGCTTTTATTCCAAACAACAAAAAAAACCCCATCTTTAATATAAGGCTCAAACAACTGTTAGGAATACAAAAACGTAACACACTGAACATTAACAACATTGGAGGGGGCAGAGAATAAAAAACCCAAGGTAAAGAATCTTAAGCAACTGGCTGTCTTGCAGGTGTCAATAGTTGAAGACAAACAAGTTGCTTTTATATACTGTACCTCATTTACCATCAAGAACAGATTACTCCTGGGACTCCTAAAGGCTTTGATAGACTTCTTGGTAGCATGCCAGTAGGTTATTCCTCAGCTACCACTCTGCTGTCTCCGGTCACAGCTTCCCCATTTCAAAGCATCTCAGGATTTTATAAATGGGAATATGACCAAAGTAATACAATACTGAAATTTGGAATACCAGCCTGGAAAGTGTTAAGTTATAACAACTGTGAGGTCTCGGGTTACATTTAATCTCTTTGCATCCAGAAAGGTTTACAAATACTTTTTGTAATTAAGCCTTCTTATAAACCTATTACATCTATCTTCCCTCTAAGTGAACTCCAGATTCCATTATATTAATGTTATTGTTAGAAAAAAAATTCCCAAATAACTAAAAAATAGTGCAAAACGCTGACAAAAATGAACCAAATGAAAAATCATGGACTTTAGTATCTGCCACTTATTTACTGTATAATCTTCCAAGTTTGAAAATAATAAAACAAGGGTAAAGATAACTTCCATTTTACCTCATGTGTATTCTGCTCCATTTTCAAAATCTTTACAAATTAAAAGTTTAAATACTTCAATATTCTTAGATGAATAACTATGAATTTTAAATATGTGGCAGAAATAAGACAAAAATATGAGTGATAGAATCAATATATATAGGCAAATAAGCTTCATATCCTAACAAGGAACTAAGGAATCCAAAACATTTTGTGATACTATAAAAGTTATTTATTCACTATACACAGAACACGTCCCCTATAAAATGTACATGTCAATCACTAAAAAGTATAACTTGGTGAACATTTTCTCAATTACAGAACATACTAAATCAGTTGGGATAACAGCTCTCTGTCTGCCTCAAAATAATCTAATTATAGCACCCAGTGTTCTTCATATCTAACGCAAAATGAAATACTTTCAGGGGTTTTTCTCCTACTGATGTGTTTGAGGAAGCAGAGTTAACAATTTAATATAATTCTAGTATATTACAGTCACTGCACAATAAATCAGTTTATTACAGATTAAACATCATTTTTTCATTATTTGTATTAATGGGATGCAAACAAATAAATACCAAATACTTGTAAATGGCAGGTAACCACAAAAATTACTTATCTTTGATAGTATATTGGGGTTTTATAATTACATTGGATATGAATGGTGTAAAATATTGTCACAAACAATACCTCAAACAAAACAATGAGGCAATACTGCAATGTTATTCACTAGATTGTGCTCAGTAGACATTTATTGAATAAGTGAATTTTTAATCTATTTCCCCCCAATTACCCAGTACAATTTTTGCTCACAGCAAGGGCTCAGTAAATGTTTGAATATACTGACTAGGAAAGAGGTGAGAAGAGATGGAACCTCTTAGCTGGATGTCAAGTATCATAATTGGAATTTACCTGGGAATAAGTGTGGAAGGAAGCTGTAAACCGCACATGGTATACAGGTAAATAAACTCAGATACCAACAAAGCAAACCATTAAGCAGAAAACAGTGGCACTGGAATAAACAAAGGCAAGATTTGCCAGTAGCAAAAATGTAACTGACTTTCAGAGATAACCAAGAAAAAGTTTATACTGGACCATACCTTTTCTCACCCAATTCAGTTTGAGACAGACCAATAGAGGCACTGTTAAAGAGACTATGGCTGTCTTCCTTGATATTCAGACATCCTAGTTTCCAGTAATTTATTATGGACCTGTTATCCATGAATCAATATAAACCTATTCAAATTTAGGGATTAGTTTCCACAAGTACAAAGCTGAATTTCCTTTTATTTGTCCTAAAATGCTTACTTTCATACTTGAAGGGACTTCAATTATTCCATGTAGTTTCAATAACATTCTTTTATCTTTTCAGACCAGAGTCAAAATATTCACACAGTATTCATACTGCAGCACCTTCCACCCACCCTTTGGTCGCTTGAACTGCCCTTCTTTGGTTCTTTTTCCGCTTTCTCAGATCTTTCTTGAAGTGTAGTAAGCAGAACTGTACTGGGTATTCCAGCTGCAGTTTGGTCTTAAATAAAAGAAGGATGTTTGTCAGTTTGGTTTTCTTTATTCTTCTCTGTGGTATACAGGATTTTGTTAGTTGAACTGGATGTAGCAGCTTACTGGGCCAAATTTTCAAGAGAATAGCACAATACTTTCCAGGTCTACTCCCTGGGTTGTAACTTAACAGCTCACACTCTGTAGCACCTTTCCTTTCTCACTGAAGCATTATCTGTCATTTTTCTTCTTGCTTACTTGATTTAAAAAAAATTGTAAAGAGAGGTGAAGTGTCAGCCCTCACTTGAGAGTCGATGTTCTATTCTAATATACTGAGCACAGTGCCAGACACACAGTAGGTTCTCAATAATTGTGGAACTCAAGTATGTAACCCCAAATTAAAGCACTGTGTAAGGATCCTCATTGGTATCAGCAGGATCCTAGCTATCACAGATCAAATGTAAAATAGTCCTTTTGAAGCTGTTAGGTATGTCACTTTAGAAATAACATAGTCAAGTGTTAAAGTAAGTGACACAAGCTTAAAAAAAAAAAAAAAGAGAAAGGAAAAGGTGGCATTTAATTCTAGAGAGACTAAGAACAATCTCCCCAACCTACTTCACTCAAATTGTAGTTCATGGGGAAAAAAAAAAGTACTGAAGGACCAGGCCTGGACTCAAATCCTAGACCTGCATTTTACAGTCTTTTCTTTGTTACTCAATTTCCTTATCTGTGATAGGGGGAAAATAAAAGTATCTTTCTCATAGGTTTTGAAGAGTAAATGGAGCCTTTAACACATAAATCCTTTAGAATGGTGTCTGGCACATCCTAAATACTCAATAACTATCAGCTGTAATTGTTGACATTGTATAGTAGGCTAGAATTCAAACCACAAAATACTTAAACCAACTCCCCCAAATGGTTATCACTTATTAACTGCTCAGCACATTCAATGCAAAAGCATTTAAACCATGCCATAAACATAAGCCTAACATGTCTTGTTTAGGACGGGGAATAGTAGAATTACTGGCCTATCCAATAAAGAAAATATAAATATAATTAGCTGGCCCAAATTTCACTTTAATACATACCTTAACATTACCAATCACCTCTAAGTAATTTAACCCAAGGGACTTTTGTATCATACAAGGAATTTTTAAGTACCATGTAAAAGATGTACCTTACTGGCAAGCTCTTTCACTTCCAAGTAAGAGTTAGTTGTGCCTAGTGCAACACCAATTAAAACTATTCCTAAATCTACAAAGATTTGTTTCTATTGTTATTTTAGGATCTCATTAAAAACTATAATAATTCCAGTTAATCATTATTTCCTTCATTTTGTTTTTATTATAGCACGTTTGCTTAATTTACAGCAAGCAGAAAATAAGCTGGGTCTTATTTTGATCCAAACATTGATGTTTTAAAGGTTGTACACAATATTAGTTAAAAAGAACATATAAAAATACCTTTTTAGAAGCTTCTATAAGAAAGAAAATACAAAGTTTAACCCCACAACTTTCCTCTTTTCTAGAACTGCAAACTACTGCTACAGTTTTAAATAGACTTTTTGTTGTTTAAACTATACATCCAGGAAAATCTAAAAAATTAAAAGAAACGTGCATATAAATGATTGCATAGCAGAACATGAACATTAACTGCAAAACAGTAAAGAAATGAAAGTTAGAAATACTATCAAATATACAAAGGTTCTAGAATCAATCCTTTAAACACATTCCACGAACAGTCTTTAGAAACCACCTTTTGTTCTTTACAGGCAAGGCCTAGATTACTTAAACCAAAACTGGAGGAAAAAAGCACTCCTGTAAAAGGAGTAATTTTCCATATTTCTTACTGATAACCTGGCAAGCAAGCAATCCAAAAATTTTAAAGATGCTAGCTTTTATTCTGAAATGAGACTGGACACATCAAGTAACTTTTATTGTCCCCAAAATGACCTCTCAGAGAAATGCTAGAAATTGTATTTGGTTAAGGGAATTATTTTGTTTTAGTCAGGTACTACATCGATAATCAAAAACTCAAAAGATGTGGCTTGTACTTAAAAGTCAGTTCTTTTACTGAAATTATTTTAAATTTCATGGCACCACAGAATCACCTAGAATGGGAGTGTTGTTTCTCAATTTGCCTCACATTCAATAAACTGAGGTGTGAAGAACAAACCGCCTCCATGAAGAGAGGTAGGTAAATTTTGATACAAATGCACACACACCAAATGGTGTATGTATCAAAATTCAGTTCTTTTACACTATGCACACACATAAACTTACTCTGAAACAATTTACTTGCTTTTAACAGCAGCCAAGAAAACTAAGCTATTATGGTTAATAATGTTCCTAAAAGTTTAGAGTAACTACATAAGAGCATCCTTTTCACCTCAAAATTACTTGTCATCAATGACCTGCTCAAATTTTAAGGTGAGTTTTTCTGATGTATGTTCCAAATCGTCATAGAAACCAGAAAAAAAAAAGCAGCAAAGGCTCCATGTTTCAGTCAAAAACTCTAATCTCCCTGGAAATGCTACTGAATCCAGCTGTGATCATTCGCTATGACAGTGGGGTTAACAAAAGAACTATTCCACACTGTGTCATAAATTAACTATTATCATGGGCCTAGACACCTTGATGAAAGGTCCACCCTGAACCTAAATGTATCTGATCACTCAAGTGTACTGTGGCTACAACTTCACTTTTGTATCATTCTATCTTATTAGCAAGCTACACTTCTAGGTTAACAGGCCTACCAAATATGGATATGAAAGTTTATTTTTAATAAGACAATGTTGCAAATTATGGTCAACCAACATCTTTTCACCAATACTTCAAGCATAAAAAATGAGAATCTTTACAAAAATATACAGAGACACCACAAATTGGTAGCTGCCCATAACATTAAACAAACTGGACTCTTAAGAGTGGCTTCTCAACAGCATATCATTTTAATTATAACCATTGCCTGGTACAGGGAAAACTGACAAGTGTTTTGTAAGCATCATTGCAACATTGTACTCCTGATAATTTAAGTAAACCAAACTACGAGTAAATGAATGATACATGCCTAAAAATATCATGGTTTATACTATCAGTGGCCACTGGACTTGGGACTAGTCCACGACCTTGATCTAGATTTTGACCTAGACCTAGACTGTGATCTTGACTGAGATTTGGATCTAGGTGGTTCTTTTTTCCTTGATTCCTTTTCATATCTTGAGCCAGACTTATAATGTGTTTTGGAATCTGTTTTAGAGGTGCCTCTAGTTTTGGTGTGAGATGCAGACCTAGAACGTGATTTAGCCTTCATTTCTTTCTTGGGCTGGGACTTGGACCGTGATCTTGAATTGGATTTAGATCTTGAAAAAGATCGATTTCGGTGTTTGAATCTTTCAAAACAGAGGAGAGATACAATTAGAGTAAAAATTAGATTCTATATTAATCAAATTTATTATTTTTAGAGCAAAAGTTCACTCTGAAATTGAAAAATATATTAAGTCTCTTTCAAAGCAAAGTTATTTACCTATCATTGTCGGAATGGCTTCTGCTACGCCGTGGTCTTCCAGTCGGTCTACTGCTAAAAAGTACACCAGAAAAAGCAAACAATGACAAACGTCTATTTACAGTCTTTTAAAGTTTCTAATTTAAAAAGTGAACCATAAAACTTTAAAAATAAACACTAAAATATTTTTAGTCTCATTGAAGCATACAATGCTTCATTTTGTAACTAGAAGTATACAAAAAAGGTAAAAAAAAAAATCTAACAAACATAAAGCTTTCTTGACAGATCACTGTACTGTTGTATCACACTTACTTTCTAGGACTATAAGATCTTCTATAGTTGTAATCAAAGGACCGACTTCTCGATCTCCTTCTTTCATAACTTCGGCTTCTAGAACGTCTGTATCTGTCATAATCATCATAGCGTGAAGAACTGTACACATTCCTTCCTTCCTTGGCTTTCATCTGATTTGGAGCTATGAAATACACAGAACAGAAATATTTATAAACATCAATAATGTAGCATGTAAGCTGTCAAATTATAGGAAAAATTCTTGTGTCCCCTTTACCTTATATCCCCAATCTGTGTCACAGTTAACTGTGAATATTAATCTTGAAAACTGTTATGTTTATTTTCAAAGAAATCTATCAGAAGACTGTTTTATGTTAAAAAAATGATACTCTCAAATTTCTCGCCAATTACTCCCCCACTCCCCAAGACCTCTCACCATCTGGCTTGCTGTCCAAAAATATGCTATGACTTTGACATTAGGAAAATACACCATCAATGCATTTTTTAAATTTCAAATTAAAATATACATGACTTTTGAACCAGATGCTATTTTGGAGTTGTCCCACTGTGATTTCCATTCACTAAGAACATAACTGACCATGACAAAATATTTATTGGTGACCTATGAACAATGTGTATCAAAATGCAGTAAGACAGTCATATAATTTTGAGATCACAACAAAGGAAAACCTAAGACAGCTAACTAACACTTACCAAATGCCATGGACACACCCATACTCTTGAGCAATTCTCAATTCTTATGTTACCTTGTTCAATTCTAAGAAGCAGGTACTTTATGTGTGTATGTATATGTATATATAAATAACACAGAAAACACCCAGGAATCCATCAACCAACCAAAGACCTACAGACTACCAATAGTATATGTCCACCAAAGTGCTCCTCCTCTCCACAGCAGATATTTTAATCATTATCTTTTAGTATCTTGTCTAAGATAACATAATGGTTGAGCCAAATTCAAACCCAAGTCTATTTAACTTAAAAGCCTGTACTCCTGCCTCATTAGCACAGTTAGAATATGGTATATGCCTGCACACTAATATAACATCTGGTCTAGGTTTAATCTATACAGCGAGCCTTTCCCAGCCTAATTCATTGCCATACACCCACACAATTACCCAATTATACCTTGAGGAAGAAAAATGGCTCAAGAGACCTAAAATTTTATCCCTTTCAATTCCTCTCTCAGTATATTAAACATGCCACAGCTGATAACATCAATGCACATAAGAGTCCAAACATATTTCAGGCATTCCACTCTAATACTACCTTATGTCTAGCCCCAAATTTTGTAATACATCTAAAAATATGATGAAATAAAGCATTCAAGATACTTTATCTTCTCCAATGATGTATTACACACATTAAGCATAAAGGTACTTACTCTTCCGATCCCCCTGTGCAAACTGTATTTCAATTTGGCGACCACAAATCCATTTTCTGTCCAAATTATGTAAAGCATCTTCGGCATCACGAACATCTTCAAATGTGCTAAATGTTAAGGGGCTTGGGAAGTTTTGCAAACTTTGATAATGAATGAAAGTTCAATTGGTACATCTTAAATAAGTCACAGTAATATTAAGCTCTTGATAATTATTCTAGAAAAACCTACCAGACCCCACTTACTAACTGGCTGATTCAGCTATAAACACTTTACACTTTTGAATTCCCAAGACATACATTTAAAAACACACGTGAATACATACTGTTGTTATTGAAATAAGATGTTCTAGCTGTACTACCAAGTAATCCTATCAAAAAAATTTTCCTGAGTTTTAAGAATTAACTTTACAAAACAAGACAAAAAGAAAAACAAGGGTCAGTTCTAAGTTGTATGTTAAAACAAAAATTTCCTAAAATAAAACCAAAACCGTTTTTATTTCAAATGAAGAAAAAGAAAATGCGAATAGTTCTTGTGTGAGCACGCAGAATATACAAAAGATGAAAGCATTAACCTCAAATTTTGCTATTGTTGCATTAACCTCAAATTTTGCTATTGTTCTCAGACACAACTAACACTATTATTTAATGTAGTTGTCTTCCTTATAATGTACAGAAAGACGGGTAACTAAGCCACCTGTGAATATCAAGACAGAATCCAGCAACGCTGGTGTACCAGCAACACTGCTGTACCAAAAAGTACATTAGTCATGCACCGACTATAAGAGCATGCTCTCAAGAAGTAACAGACCATTTCTAAAAATTCCTGAACTGGGAAGCCGTAGCAACGACACCTAACACAGTACTCAGCAAAGAAGTGAATGTGGGACTGCCTTTAACTTGAGAATTTCAGGACAGTATCTATGAGCATACAGCAGGAACTCTTGGTCCCTTGTTTGATCTCTGAGTCTAGGTTGCCACACCAGCCAGGGTGGTTGCCTCGTTCTCTTCACTCATGTCAGCAACAATACTATGCGAACTCTTGGCTTTACAACGTTATTATATCCAAATTTAGCTCCTTTCCTAAAACGACCATCCTCATGGAAGCCAAGCACATACTTGGCGCAATGCTTGATGTAAAAGCATTGGAAAGGGAGCTAGGTTAGGATTAGGTGTGGACTGTCACTATTTTAACTTGCCAATTTTTCTATTTCTTGAATTTCAAAGGTATCTTGAGAAGTGATTAAAAACCACCCCCATCCCTGACTGGTGGGGTTGAACTGTTTGGCTGTTCCGAAAGGCGAAGAGCGGCCAATTTGATTCCATCAGAGCACATGCCTGGGTTGCGGGTTTGGTCCCTGGCATGGGAGCATACAAGAGGCGACCAATTGATGTTCCCTTTTCACCTCAATGTTTCTCTCCTCCTCCTCGCCGAACAAACAAACAAACAAACAAACGATCTATCTTAACCCCCGCAAATGACATACTCCCCCTTCCCTTCAAGGCTGATACTAACATTGTTCTAGTCCAGACTAAAAGGTTTTTACTTCACTAGATTTCCTACATATTTTTTTTGTTCTGAAAGAAATTAAGGACCACAGCTCTCTTTTCCCAAGAATATTATGTATAGGTTAATGCACAGAGGTTTTCCCAAGTCCTAAATCATTGGCCTTTCAATATTGAAAGACAAAAGCTGACTAGGCGTTTAATACTCTAACAAATCAGCCCTCAAGGTTAATGCAGTTGGGCTCTAAAGTAATCAAAAGGAGTACATTCACTTAATGGATGCACTAATTTATTTGTTACTTCAAGAGACAGAATGTAATAACCTTTTAAAGAAGTTACACCAAGAGGTGTAAGAATTAAGGGGAGCAAATCACCCTTTCCGGCTACCCTCAAAAACCTGGGTTGGACCAACAATGACAAGGTTCTACTCTACCTGTTAAGAGAAGGCAAATGGCCACAGCAGGGGCAGCCAAATATCACCGATATAAAGAAACTTGAGCTCACTGTCTTTTTCAAAAAAACTATTTTAAGACTGTAGAAATACTGTATTTGTATAAAAAATACATAATTTTCCTTTAGACGTCAACTTTTCTTGCTCAAGTATCACATATTCTTGAGCCATACTACTGTTGATGCTGGTTCACAGGCCACCCCCAAACCAGGTTAACACTGTAAGCAAGAATGCAGTTACTTAAAACAAAAACAAAACAAAGCCCAAGCAAGATACAGCTCTTATCCTCCTTGTTGCACAGCTTTGCAACAAATTCCCACAAGTGTCCTTGATCACTGGCCCTGTGGGAGTAGTAACTTTCAGCATTTAAGTCTCCCTAGGACTCCATCAAGTTTCAAGACTCACTGAACTTAATTAAGCAGTAAGAAACTTCTCTGGCCTGAAGTCCATAGCCCAAACTTTTATTGTCACATGGAGATGATCTCAGTTAAGGAACTAATGTCACCTGAAACTCTGGGCCAGGGAACAATTTCCAGCAGGTACCCATACTAGGGATAAGACCTTCTCCAATCCATTCATGGCCAACTGACCATATGTACTTAAGATGCAGCACAGGGCCAGCAGGCTTCACAGACCTAAGTTCCAGAAGTTAGGAGTATGTGTGTGCCCTGCAGGAGCCACTTTAAAACCTATTTATCAACAGGTAATTTTTCTAGCAGACCTGACCCTACAAGACAACCAGAGCTGTTTTTAAGTAAGTCCCCAGTGCATGCATCTATTTCCCCTTTGGGCATGGCTCTGCAAAGTCAGCTTGACCACAGAATCTCATGCTACTCTGAACGGCACTGTCTGCTACCCTATGGCATCTGACCACCTGGTCCGAAACAGAAATATGCTGAATTTTGGCTTAACAACATTACATCCTAGTATACTTTAACTTGAGAAGCTCAGAATGTACATTTATTCAAGACTACAATCACAACATCAAAGGCCCACATAAATCAAGTTACAGGTTTTGTCACTAGACCAAACCAGAATAATTTTGAGAATTACCTACTTATAAAACATTAAAAAAAAAAAAAAAAAGGAAAATAGTTATTCTGTAGGATACATCAGGTATGACTCCTTTAATCTTGGCCATCATTCAACTTCATCTTGACCTTTAACTCTTTAAGTGCTTGTCAGAAGGACTTGTCATGAGATGCTTGGCCAAATATGACAGATGGCTTTATCTTTAACTTTGAAAAACAACCTTTTCCCCCTTTTGTAGATAAAGCGAGGCTTTGTCTCCCATTAGGCTTGTCCTTCTTCCAGCTTTTCTTTATTTTTTCTTTTCCCAAACTCTCCCTTCTCTTCAAGCCTGATCCTTAAGAGGTCTTTGGCTTGTCTACTTGCCTTAAGTGTTGAACTCTACTCTAAAGGTTCTTTCATGCTTTCTTTCTGGGGTCGCCATAACTGTACAGCTTTACATTCTCTGAGGTAACAACAGAGGACAGCAAATTAGGGGACAATATTGAAGAGTTTACCTCATCGTTATACAATTTGTTTTGATCATGTGATTCAATTAACAAACAAGAACACCAAACTTTAATTGCTAAGCACAAGTACATATTAACTTTTAATTTGATTAACATTGAAGGTGGTAGAAACCAGTGTATTCAAATTTAAATCACACATTATAATCATCGACTTGCGTTTCAGCAGCATAAATGGGAATGTATATCTTACTATTTTTGGATTAACTTGAAGAACCAGAGCAATGTGTGAGAATTAATTTTCAAAAATTTGAAGACATATGACATTTATTAAAGGACAAAAATAAACTACTTTTTAGATGTTACCTCTTACATAAACTTGAATTTCAAACTTCAACACCCCTCACTAATCAGCCATCTGAAGAAAGGATATTGAACATAAGCAAATCCTCTTGGCCGGCGAGTGTAGAAATCAAGTGGAACATACACATCAACTATAGGACCATAACGACCAAATTCGCGTCGTAAATCTTCAGACCTAAAACATCATAAGAAGACCTCAAGTTTTTATGTTCACTCCCTTAAAAAGAGTTTCTTTGTAAGAAAATAGGTATCTTTTTGTATTCGTCAATGAAAGGGACAGTGCTGTATCCCTGGGTTACCCGAAACTAACAAGCTTTCTAAATCTGAATATTAAGAGCCAATTTTAAGAACATACAAAAAAAGATACATGTACTTTTTTGATAAAGAAAGGCTAAGACCCAAAATTTTGGGAGATAAATATAGAGTTTATAACATTTAAGGGTACTTGATCACTACTTTAGTTATCTCCAACCTTCATTTTCCACAAAAAGTATATTAGCATTAGGTTGTATGTAGGGACTGATAGTTTTTCTTTTACAGTTGCAAGTCAACGCTAGAATTCTGAAAAAAAATGCCAAGCACTTATTTTTACTTCCAAATTTTAACGACAGGTTAAACACTTGTACGTAATGCCACAAATACATATAACTACTTAAAAATATCAAATGACATAAAGGGGAAAATCTTCTAGACGTTTGAATAATCACTCCTGCTTACTTTCCTACTTACAATCAAGACAGAAAAATGTAAATTACACAACGCTATCAAAAATATTTAATTGGGGCGTAGGGTCATTTGTTAAGTATAAAGTCTCATTTTGTGGTAAGATCTCTTCCAAAAAAATTCTGACACCAACTCCAAGCCATTAAGGGAACTGTGAGAACAAAGGCAGGTTCTGGATTAATCCAATTCAGTAATCAACGTTCTCAAGGCAGAGGCTTTTTCAACTCCCCTTCTCAAAGGGTAGCCAGTATTTCCGGGAAATGGAAGAACTAGTTAATCCCGCTTAACTGAAAAAATTTGATGTCCCAAATCTCAGTATTCCCTTTCGCCAAACATCTCCCTTATAAAAACCCACAAATGTTAATACCCCCACCACCACAAAAAGAGAGCAAGTGCTTCGCCACGCTCCCCTCCCCCGATTCCGTTATTTCGTTGAAAAAAAAATTTATTAAAAAAATAATCCCTGGGCCGAGGGGGCGTGCGCCCCAACGACTGTGAACTTCGCATCAATGGGAGGGCGGAGGTTCGCCGAGGCGGGGGGTGGACGCGCGCAGGGGAAGCCAGGAGAAAAGAGCTGCGAGCAGCGAAGGGGGAGGGGGACGAAAACCCCGCCACGCGGCCCGCGGCGGCCCGGGAGGACCAGGGGCGCCGCCCTCGCTCGCACCCGGCGGTTGAGCCGGCGGTGCGGCCTTCTTCAGGCCTGAAAGCCGGCGCGGGACCCGCCATCTTCGCCCCTTCCCTCCTCAGTACCCGCACGCCGCCGCCTCAAGGGTTGTCTGCGAGCGCCTGCGGCCTCCCTGCGTAGACCCTAAGTGCTTTCCCTGTACATACCTGGTATCGTCGGCCACGTTCCTGACGAACAGAGACGTGTTGGGAGGGCGCAGGTAGCGGGACATGACTGCTGCGTGAGTCTCCACAGGGACACTAACGGGCTCAGCAAACCCTCGGCGTCTTCAGCGGCGGCTCCCCGGTCACACACAGCGAATGGGCTCCGCTACGGCAACCGCCTCTTCTCGCGAGACTTTTCTCCCGCCTCCACTGCCCCGCCCCCCACCTGGACGCAGCGCGGGGACTGGCAGCTATTCTTTCCCGCGAGATCTTTTGGCGGGCGCCTGCGCATGCGGACGGCTGTGGTACGTGCCGCAGCCTGGGTCTCTGTCATTGGCTTCTCGCTCTGCCTCTTCTCTACCCCCGGGCGCGCTCTTTCTTTCTTCAATACCTCATTTTCCCGCCCTTTTCTGCCTTGCGCCGCTTCCACCCCCTCCTCTCGCCAAGTCAGGAAGCAGATATTTTAACCTCCACGCCAAATTTTAGTTATTGCTAACTGGACGGAATCTTAAACATTTTTAATTTGGAGAGACCGCCATAAGTTATGCCTTGGCTTTTATTAGATCGCTGGCCAGGAACAGGAGAATTTACAGCTTCTGTTGAGTGTGAAAGAGGAGTGTGTCCTTGCAGAGAGATGGGCCTGTCCCTTCAGGCTTTCTGCACGCATCCAGCGCGCTCCCTGAGGGCCTTTGCCCGGGCTGCCCCTCGCCCAGACCCTTCACAGCCATTTCCTCCACTATCCACACTGTTTCCTCCTTGTTTTAAGCATTCTCAACCTTTCGGTGGGACGCAAGCCTTCATCTTAGTCTCAGTTGTCATCTATAGTGTTTTCTCTGCAGCTAATGTTTTCCTGTATTGCAGTGGTTCTCCACGTTTTTGGCTTCAGAATCTCTTTACGAAGAGTTTAAGTAACTCTTACAAATGATGGAAGGCCACAAAGAGCTTTGCTTATGTGAGTTATAATTATTAATATTTACTGAACTAGACTTTAAAACGATGAAAATGGGATACAACACACAGCAGACATTGCAATGCCCTTCACTTATGTAGCCTCTGGAAAATTCCACTCTACTTTTGTAAGAGAAAAAGGCAAATAATGTAGTATAGTTTTGACCTTGGAAGGGTCCTTTCCCACCTCGAAAGGGTCCTGGGACCCCTCCCAGATCCCACTTAGGGAACCATTCCTGGCTCTATCAGACCCAAGTTTTGGAGATGAGGGACCATTTTTGAGAATGCCTCTGGCGTGTAACACATTGCCAAGCTGATAGCAGGGACACCGTCCTGTCTAATTAAATGAGCTTTTATTTTTTTAAGATTTTATTTATTTTTAGAGAAAGAGGAAGGGAGGGAGAAGGAGAGGCAGAGAAACATCAATGTTCGGCCTTGATGGCATACAAGTTGCCTCTTGCCCACCCTCTACTAGGGGTCTGACCCCCAACCCAGGCATGTGCCCTGACTGGGAATCTAACCCGCAACCCTTTGGTCCTCAGGCACACACTCAAGCCACTGAACCATACCAGCTAGGGCCTAATTAAATGAGCTTTTATTTTATAAAAGCATTATTTTTGTATTAAGCAGCCTCCAAAGCAGTTGACTTGACATGGGTGGTGATAGTCTGCTGTGGTCCATAGCAGAGCTATTGTTTTTCTTTTTTAATTTTTATTTATTTATTTACTTTTTAGAGAGAGAGAAAGAAATGGGGGGAGAGACAGAAAAATTAATGTATTGTTCCACTTATTTATGCATTTATTGGTTGATTCTTGTATGTGCCCTGACGAGGGATCGGAACTGCAACCTTTGCATTAGGATGATGCTCCAACCAACTGAGCTATCCAGACAGGGCCCGGGGTTACTATTTTTCTACATTTATGTTTTCCAAGAAGTTTGGATGACACAATTTATTAAAACAGTTACTGATTACCTATTATGTCTCAGACATTGTGCTGGATGCTGGAAATTCAGTGATGAAAAACAAGGAGCTTATGTTTCCATGAAAAATAAGCAAGTAAACAACCAAAATAATTGCGGATTTGTAATATGAGACAGTAATATCATAGGTTTGAGTTTAAAAAAGATTTTTAAAAAACCCCAGAGGTTTGCATAGTATTAACCCCAGAAGGAATATATTTGCCAAGAAGGACTCTTAGTGGTTAATTGGGCTCAAATTCATAGAATCTAGCAGCCATAGAGTCTCACACACATTTCCTATCACGGAGAAGTCACAGATGATAGCTGTCAAGCCTGGTGCACTGGATTCCTGCTCTCTGGGCAGACCCTTATAAAGTAGTTCCTGGAATCTCTTTTTGACCAATGGGATGAGACCTGCCCCATCCAATCACACTTCTGCAACTATTTCCTCATTTGCATCTTTACTGACTAATCCAGAACCACCAGTTTCCTCATCTATAAAATGTAAAGAATAATAGTAACCTCGTTCACAGGTTTGATGTGAGGATTAAATGGGTTAATATGTGTGACTAAAATAAATAAATAAAACCATTAGGGAATGACCTCTAAAGCTGTAACATTCTGATACTTCTTGAATCATGTCTCTTATTCTTTGGTGAGAATAGTGCTTGGTATTTTATTTCTCAATAAGTATTAGCCATCATCATCAAGATTATTATTACTTCAGGTTTTTGTTACAACTGAACCCAATTTATAGTTGATAAAGCAGCTATTAAAATTATACTCATGGGTGGAAGAAAAAAATAAAATTATACTTATTAAAACTGTTGATGGTCAGGAAATATATTCTTTTTTAAAATATATTTTATTGATCATGCTATTACAGTTGTCCCAATTTTTCTCTTTGCATCCCTCTACCTGGTACTCCCATTCCCTCCAGCAATTTCCCCCCTTGGTTCATGTCAATGGGTCATGCATATAAGTTCTTTGGCTTCCCCATTTCCTACACTGTTCTTAACTCCCCCTGTCTGTTTTGTACCTACCATTTTACACTTCTTAATCCCTGTACCTTTTCCCTCAGTCTCCTCTCTGCCCTTCTCAACTGATAACCCTCCAAATGATCTCCATATCTATGATTCTGTATGTGTTCTGCTTGTTTGCTTAGTTTGCTTTTTAAATTCAGTTGTTGATAGTTGTGAATTTTTTGCCATTTAATATTCATAGTTTTGATCTTCTTTTCTTGTATAGTTCCCTTTAACATTTCATATAATAATGGCTTGGTGATGATAAACTCCTTCAGTTTTACCTTGTCTAGGAAGCACTTTATCTGCCCTTCAATTGTAAATGATACTTTTGCTGGCTAGAGTAATCTAGGTTGTAGGCCCTTGCTTTTCATTGCTTGAATTCTTCTTACCAGTCCCTTCTTGCCTGCAAAGCTTCTTTTGAGAAATCAGCTGACAATCTTATGGGAATTCCTTTGTAGGTAATTACCTGCTTTTCTCTTGCTGTTTTTAAGATTTTCTCTTTATCTTTAACATTTGGTATTTTAATTATGATGTGTCTTTGTGTGGTCCTCTTTGGGTCCATCTTGTTTGGGACTCTCTGTGCTTCCTGGACTTACTTGTATGCCTATTTATTTCAGCAAATTAGAGAAGTTTTCTGTCATTATTTTTTTCAAATAAGTTTTCAATTTCTTGCTCTTCCTCTTCTCCTTCTGGCACCCCTATGATTCAGATGTTGGCACATTTGGAGATGTCCCAGAGACTCCTTAGCCTATCCTCATTTTTTTTAAATTATTTTTTCTTCTTGCTGTTCTGATTGAATGTTTTTTTCTTTGTGTTCCAAATCTTTGATCTGATTCTCACTTTCATCCCCTTTACTGTTGGTTCCCTGTAGATTTTTCTTTATTTCACTTAATGTGACCATCATTTCTGCTTGGTTTCTTTTTATGCTGTTGAAGTACCCAGTGAGTTCCTTGAGCCTCCTAATAACCAGTGTTTTGAACTGTGCTTATCTCCATTTTGTTTTGTTCTTTTTCTGGAGTTTGTTCTGTTCTTTCATTTGGGCCATATTTCTTTGTCTCATTTTGGCAGCCCTGTGTTTGTTTCTGTGTATTAGGTAGAGCCGCTTTGACTCTATCTTAGTAGCATGGCCTATTGTAGAAAAGTGCACCTGTAAGTTGTATGGGGTAGAGCCTTAGGTAATCACCAGGGTGGGGCAACCCGTGTCACCACTCTGAGGCTCTGTGTGGGGGGAGGACTTGAAGAGGGGACAATGTCACTGCCTGGCCTGTGGAATACTACCCAGGAGGAAGCTGCCTCCCTGTACTCACCCCAATGCCAGCCACCTCTCCTTGTATGTCACTGGTGTCCTTCCAGCTATTTCCCTGGAGTTGAATCCCAGAGGGAGTGTGTCTACACAAGTCCCAAGTCCATTTCAGGCTCTTTCAGATGAGTCTCCCAAGAAACCCGCAGTTTCTTCTGCTGCCCCAACCCCCACTGGTTTTTACAGCCAGGAGTTATGGGGACTTATCTTCCTGGCTCTGGAACCCTGGGCTGGGCGGTTGGTCTGGGGCTGGGATCCCTTGCTCCTGAAGTATCCCTCATGCTTTTTATCCACCATGCACGGATGTGGGACTGCCCGTTGTGCATCTCCTCGTCTCTCTGCGCCTCTCCGTGTCTCTGCACCTCTGCACGCCTTTCCACGTCTCTCTGTGTATCTCTGCCCCCTCACCCATCTGGATGAATGTGGCTTCTTTAAATCCTTCGTTGTTGGACTTCCATACAGCTTAATTTTCTAACATTCTGGGTAATGGTTGTTTTGTAGTCTAGATATAATTTTTGCCGTAGTTGTGCAAGGAGGCGGGGTGTGTTTACCTACGCCTCCCTCTTGACTGGCAGGAAAGATATTCTTGAAAAAATGTTTCCTGGGGAAAAATACATTATAAAACTGTATATACAATGTGAATCCAATTTTAACAATTATAGAAATACATAGAAATACATGAAAGTCTTAATAGTACTATAATTAGTTCTGAGTGGTAGGATCACAGGTGATGTTCATTTTCTTTATTTCCAAAATTTTAACAGTAAACACAAGACATTTACAACTGGGGGAAAATGTTATTTTAAGACATTAAAATGAGGCTAAGACGTACAAGTGATTTTACCTTAAGGAGATTTCAGGGAGCAATCTATGTGCTAGAATAGATGGTCTAAGCCTTAGATCCTGAGGGATACAAGGAACGAATGTGTGCATTAGCCGTGAATTCACCCACAGAGCAGCGTTAGTGGGAGCCAAAGCTTAAAAGAAGAGCCTGTACTTAGGTAAATAAATTCTGTGTGCCCCAGAGTTTCCAAACCACAAGTAAGGAATGTCTGAAAGGGAACACTGAGTCCTGAGCAGTGTGGCCCCGTTGGTTGGGCGTGGGCCCGCAAGGTGAAAGGTCCGTTCCAGGTCAGGGCGCACGCCTGGGTTGCGAGTTTGGTCTCAGGGCGGGCATGTACGAGGGCCAGCCAGTCGATGTTTCTTTCTCCCTCAGTTTTTTCCCTCTCTTTCTCTCTCCTTTCCCTTCTCTCTAAAAATAAATAAAATCTTAAACAAAATAAAAGAAAAAGAACACTGAGTCCTCTTTAGTCTGGGAAGTTGGCTTGTTGCCTACACATTAGAGTGAGAAGGCATATAGCAAAATGCCAGGCATGTCTTATTAAATACATTTAAAGAGCATGCTTCTAATTGACTCTGTGCCCACGGAGTCAGAGACAGTGCTGCAACCGTCTGTGACAATGGTCTGAATTAAACAATTGTATCAATTAAATTAATCTTCAGGTATTGACTCAAGGTTTTGATTCTGCTGATGGAGTCAGGCTCAAAACTCCATGGCTTTAACGGAATATGTCCTTATGAGCTCCCTTCCAGCAAGTACCATGCTTGCTCTGTTTGTAAGAAAAAAGAGGGAGGGGAAGGATTTTCTGTGAATACATTTAAAGAGTACACTTCACTACATGATTGTAGCATAACTGATTTATATATAAATGGTGTGGTGATGATAGTGAAAGCTAACATTGAATAAGAACGAACTATACGCCAGATACATGCTAATCATTTTATCTGCATTATCTCATTTAATCTTCTTTACTGTGAGGTAGGTACTATAACTCTCCTCACTGTACAGGTGAAGCAACTGAGACTCTATGACATTACAAGGCTTTGTGACAATATACAAGGCTTAGGGAGTAAAAGATAAGACAGTTCTTGTACTGGCAAGGTCACAGTATTTGTACAGTTCAATTTAAGGTTAGTTTTATATAGTTTATAATTCACTCATCTTAATTTTAACCTATTTAGTTTTATATCAGTCAAGCTACCCGTCAAGTACTACCCAAACCCAGAAAGTAACAAGTACCAAACACTGTTTTCAGCTTGCTTAAAGATATTTACTGATGTTATGAGTGTCACTGAGCCGATTGTCAGAGACCGTTTGAACCAAGCACACACAAGTAAACACAGTCAACCTGACTGGGCCACGTCATTTGCTCAAACATTATTCCAGGTATGTCTGTGAAGGTGTTTCTGGGTGAAATAAATATTTGAATTGGTAAACTGAGTGAGGCTGATTGCTCTCCCTAATGTGGGAGGCCTCCATGAAATCAATGGAGGACCTTAACTGAACAAAGAAGCTGGGTAAGAGGGCACTTCACCTGCCTAATCGAGTTGGAGCATTGGTACTCTCCTGCCCTTGGACTGGAACATACACCGTTGGCTCTCCGGAGTCTCCAGCTTGCCAGCTGTGAAGTTTGGGACTTCTCAGTCTCCATGTCTACATAGCCAATTCTTTAAAACAAATCTGTTTATATGAATGAATGAATGAATGAATGAATGAATCCTTAATCACATGCATTTTATTGGTTCTGTTTCTCTGGGAAACCCTAATGCCTATGGCTATAACTATAACTTGTTTATTTATTCACCTCTTGCTGGA
Source organism: Carollia perspicillata (assembly GCA_004027735.1). Taxonomy (NCBI): domain Eukaryota; kingdom Metazoa; phylum Chordata; class Mammalia; order Chiroptera; family Phyllostomidae; genus Carollia; species Carollia perspicillata. Next base: position 24,807 of record PVKM010008264.1, read on the forward strand.
CATTTGGGTTGTTTTGGACTTGGCGCCATTATGAATGAAACTTCTATGAATACCTGTGCACAAATCTTTTTGTGGATTTAACTTTTCAGTTCTTTTGAGTAAATAGAAATGGAATTGCTAGCTCATATGGTAGGTCATCCAGGAAACAGGACAGGATGGAATGAGAGATGTGAGAGATTTCTTTGGGTTAATGCCTGTGAAAAATAAAAAGGAAAAGGAACAGGAGACGCCAGGGAGGGTCTTCAGATCAAATCTGATTCCGTAAAAATAGAGGAGGAAGCAAGAGAGATGGGATGGGAAGAACCTCATATTTTGGCACAGCTCTGAGAAAGTTTCACCCACTCAACAGGGAGCCGTGGCATAAAGACGGCCCATCGAGGAGTCCTGTGTTGGGCAGAAATGGCCAGGCCCTAGTACAGTCTTTGGTTGGACCTGCCTGGGAAGAGCTTGGCCTCTTTGTAGTAATCTATGGAACCCTTGTGCATTGCATGAGAATGTAAAATGCTGCAGTTGCTGTGGAAAACATTTTGGGGCTTCCTCAATAAATTAAGCATAGAATTACCATATGATCTAACAATTCCACTCTTGGGTATGTACCCAAAAGAACTGAAACAGGCGTTCAAGCAAAAACTTGGGGGTGAATGTTCATAGCAGCACTATTCACAATAGCCAAAGGTGGAAACAACCCAAATGTTCATTGACTGATAAATAAAATATGGTACATTCATACAATGGGATATCCTTCAGCCATAAAAATGAACAAAGTACTGATACATCCCACAGTGTAGGTGAACCTTGAGAACATTATGCTAAGTGAACCAAACCAGACACAAAAGACCACATGTTGTATGATTCAATTTATATGCAATACCTAAAATAGGTAAATCTATAGAGACAGAAAGCAGATAGCGGTTGCCAGGGCCGGGGCAGGGGAGAGTGGGGCAGGACTGCTCAACGGGCATGAGATTCTCTTGCCGGGTGCTGAAAATGTGCTGGGACTGGGTAGTAGTGATGGTCGCACGACATTGTGAAGGTATTAAATGTCCCGGAAGTGTACACTTTAACGTGGTTAAAATGGTGAGTTGCGTGTGTATTTTACCACAATAAAAAAAGAAAAGAAATGAATCTATTAGTGATGTCGGACATTTGCAGTAGTTCCTAATTTTTATCATTAAAACCAACCCTGAAATAAACATCATTGTACATCCAAATCTTTGTACCTTTTGGTTAGGACAAATTCCTAAGTGTTGAATGGCTGAGCCAAAAATAAGAAAAAATTTCATGACTCGATATAGACAAGCAAATGCCCTTTGGAAAGTTGTACCAATTCCGTTCTCCTTATTCATTCAGTAAACATGCAAAAATATGTGTGAAGTTTATACTCTGGGCCAGGTACTCTGTTAGGGCTGGGAATAAACTGAACAACAAGCCACGGTTCTCAGGGTCTGGAACCTAACAGGGTGACACAGCCCCGTAAATAGCCAGTAACAGGAAGGTATGATAACGGCAGCTGGAAGTTCAGGGTGGCGCTGAAGCTCCAAGGAGGAGGACCAAGCTCAATCTCTGTTAGGAAGGCAGGTGATACCTAGGAGACCGGGGAGTTTCCTCGGCCTGGGTCAGCCGCTCTCACCAATTCTGGATATTACCTTAAAGGAGAGGTTGCAATTTTTACACACGAAAACTTTTACTTCTTAAAACTATGTTTATTTGATGGCTAGTGAAGATGAATATCTTCCTCATGTTTATTGATCATGTCCTTTTCTTCTTTCGTCTACTTTCCCAATGGGATGGAAATGTTTTTCTCAGGATTTTCGAGAGTTCTTCATATAGTAAGGATAGCTCTATTCCAATTATTTTAATGGCAAACATATTCTGCTAGTTTGTAATTTGCTTTCAGATCTTGTGTAGGGGGAGCTCTGACTAGAGTGTGGCTCAGTTGGTTGAGTGACGGCCTGCAAAGTGAAAGGTCGCCAGTTCGATTCCTGGTCAGGGCACATGCCTGGGTTGTGGATTTGGTCTCTGGTTGGGGGGTGCGAGAGGCAGCTGATGGATGTTCCTCTCCATCTCTTTCATCCTCTTTTCCCCTCTCTAAATATAAACGAATAAAATCTTTAAAAAGTCTTGTATAGGGTGGGTTTTACAGACAGCTTTATTGAGGTATAATTTACATACCATAAAGTATACCCATTGTCAGTGTACACTTCAATGATTTTTAGTATATTTTAAAATAAAATTTAGTAAATGTGTACAACTCAATAACATATACATGTATACTCTACTTTGGTCTTATATATTAAGCATATAAATATATTATAACATTACAGACTTGTACAAGGTGTTTTTTATTTTTAAAAGGTTTTATTTATTCATTTCTAGAGAGAGGGGAAGGGAGGGGGAAAGAGGGAGAGAAACATTGATGGTAGCACATTGACCGGTTGCCTCTTGTCCACCCTGGGGACCTGGCCTGCGACCCGGGCATATGCCCTGACCAGGAACGGAACCGATGACCTTTAGGTTTGCGGGACGACACCCAACCCACTGAGCCACACTAGTCAAGTACAAGGTGTTTAAAAATATGTATAGCTTTAATTGTATGTAACCGTAGTTTTATTATTATTATTTTTAAGTTCAAGCTATTGTAGAGATTAAAAATACCAGCAAACAAGTTTTTAAAATATTCTTTTTGGAACCATATTCCGTAATCAGTTGTTGTTTATTTTCACATCTGGAACATGAGAGGAAGCTCACAGTTATGGGGAAGAATCACATTAGGGTTTTCACGTGGGCAGAACTTAGGCAGGAAAAGCAAAGAATGCAGAGATTTAATTGTTGAGGTTCACTGCTGCTGTACTTGCAACTATTTAACTTAACATACAACCTGCTGGCATGTGGGAGGATCGGGTGACTTGGAGCCCTTGGTGAGAAGTGGAAGCTGTTACGTAATATGATTCAGTGCAAGATAAGGTCTGTTTTAAGCCCGCCCTACCTTATGACTTTTCGTTCTGTCCTGGCTCTGTATGCAGTGTCCTACTTTAGGGCATTTCTTCTTCTTCTTCTTCTTTTACATTTGACTCCTTCTAGAACCCTCTTTGCTTGGTGGTAACTGTTGGAAAGGAATGATTTCTGGATCATTTGCATTGTTAATGGAATTGCAACCTTGGTCTTTGCCTGATGATCAAAACGTCATCACCTTGGGCCATGCCCCTTACTGCCATTTTGTTGCTCTCTCAGGAGTGTCTCCCTTCCCCATGCTGCCACAGCCAAAGGCAGGGAACTTTTTCCTTTGTCCCCTGGGATTTCACCCTGTGAGGTGGGTGTTATTATCTTTATTTTCAGTTGAGGAAGCTGAGGGTAAGAGAGTGTAAGGGTTTCCCCAGGATCCACAGGTTAAAACTGCCGTGCTTGGGGATTTCCCCACTTTATGTGTCTCAGAGAGAGGCAGGGCCTGCCTCACGGTTTGGTTGCTCTGGAGCCCACACTTGTTTTTCCAGCCTTCCTTCCAGCGAAGGTGTGGCCTGTGATGTAGGCTTCACCAATCACATGCCTCTTTCCCAGATTTAGCTGGCAGGGTTGGAGCCAGAATAAAGTAAGGGCCACAGAGAACTTTCCTTGGTCACTGTGGGGGCCACATGAGTGGTAAAGAACGGTGTCCAGCACTGCACAGCACTCCAGCAAGGGCATCTTTTTTGTTGGAAGTGGCATGTGGAATCCTGGGAGTCTTGGGAGGGAGCGAAGTCCCTATGGCAGGGTGTGGAGGGATGGATGCTATCGACTGTCATCTTTCGATGGGCCATGTGGTTTTGGATAATGAGCCTCTTAGCGAGAACCTTGAAAACCTGAAATCAGAGAACCTTTCCCCAAATTTTGGGATGGCCTAAGTGCCCTGATACCAAGAACAGTTCTGGGAAGGATGCAGGCCGCTACACATAACTAAGATTATCTTTTTCCTCTCTGAGTAGGGAAAAGGTCAGAACCAGATATAATTGGGTGCAGAAAAATAAAGAAAAGATTGTATCTTGCATTCAAGTGTTATTGAGCAGAGAATATTAGCCGTACTTGAAAAACAATTCAAACATTTTAATTTTATTTAGATCTCCACTTACCCCACCTTTATAATCATAGTCATAATGATTTGACTAGTCACACTGAGAGGGAAAACCTGGTCTGGATCTGAAACTGTTGCTCATTAGGATGCCTCCCAGTTCTGTTGAGTGACATTAAGACAGGTCTTTAAAACTGCAGGCGGCACCGTTCTTTCACTTCACCTGCCACTTGGCCACAATGCCGTGTCACCCCTTATGAGGAACGTAATGCCTGATTCACAGAGAAAACCCCCAAAAGCTGGGGACGCCGGAGGGAAGGAAACAAGGGCTACTGACAATAAGCAATCATCTCAAAGCCTATACAGAATAAGTTCTCAGATCCAGGGTCTTCAGGGTGAGGGGGCAGTATGGAGATGCCCTTTGGGAGGAGGCACAGAGAAGCAGGGACCACAGTGAACTCTTCCTGGTGGCCAAAGCGGTCACAAGAGTCGTACAAGAGTGTGGGTGAGGCCGAAAAGACCAGTAAAGTATTTCCCGGTACTCGAATATCTTAAGAAGTTCCCAAGACATCAGTCCCCTTTGACAGACGACAACACTGAGGCCCCGGTGACACCATCATGATGGAAACTGGCAAGTGCTGATTTTCTTTCCAGCAAGTTTATGCTGTATCATTGCTGCTTCCAGGTAATTGAATGTTCTCATTATTTGCATTCGTTCAATGAGGTCACAAGAGTGTCAAGCTGTAGGGAGACTACAGAGCATACAGAAGGTGCTCTAAGGGACAACAGACTAGAATAAAGATGAGTTTTGGATCCTCATTGCAGCCACTTTGTGGCTATGGTAGTGAACCCTGGGGCAGCTGACTTAGTCTCCTGGAGCCTCAGCTTTCTCACCCAAAGATAAGGGTAATGGTTTATACCTCATAGGATTTCATGGGGATTGAATATAGTAATGTATGTAAAGTGTTTCGCACATGGTAGGTGATTAAATAAATATCACATGAATGTTATTATCCTCATTTTGAAAGGGGAAAGCCAGAAAACTGTTAGAGTGTTGGACCCACCCTCCCTAGAGTAATCCGTGCTTTCTTGCTTCTGTACCTCTGCTTACACCAGGTAGGCACCCCTCCTGGCTCTGATAGGTTCCCGCCATCCTTTAAACCTAGCTCCGGCTCTGATAGGCTCCGCCTTTTGCTTCCGCATTAGCAGTACCAATATAAGCAAGCTCCGGCTTCTGCTCGGGGCCCAGAATTTGGAGACTGCCTCCTCTGGGTCCACATGCGTAAATAAATTACCACTTCAGACCCCGAGAAATGGTTGAGTCATTATTTTCCCGTAACAATTTCATGTCCATGATGAATAGTTAATCAATGAAAGAGTCCTTTGCTCAGTATCACATGTTCATGTAGGCTCAGTTCTGTTGGTAGAGACCCGAGACCAGTACACAATGGATATTAAGAAGGTAAAATGTGAAACCTTAAATACTCACAAATCAAAGAGCTGCTAAACATGGATGTTGAGGCTGTGCACAATCCAACATAGGGGTGTCGTTTACACAGACCACGATGTCAATGGTGCCCTCTGGATTTGTTCAGTATGCAACCTGAACAGTCCTGTGTGGTGGCCCAGAGGATAATATATGATGAAGAGTCTTCAATGGATTGGATGTTTTGTAACAAGGAGAGCCGAAAACAAAGATGTCTTCAGATTTTACGATTAGAAGGGCCCGTGGAGGTTGTTGGGTTTAACTTGCTCATTTTTCAGATGAGAAGCCAGTGACCCAGAGAGGGAAAGGGACATACTTCATCCAGGGCAGCATGAGACGAGGAGCATGTCGCTAGGTTCTTTGCTGATTGCTTTTTGTGTTCATGAACCATTTTCTTTGTTGGTAGGAGTTAGCATTCTGAACCATATCTTAGAACCTCCATAGAAAGAAAGATTTATAGCTGCTTTGCTTCTTCTTACCTTTGTCAGGAGCAGACTCAGAATGGCTAAGCAAACTTTTGTTTAGTACTTGGCCTCTGCTTGTCAGTATCCTGTGAGTTTTCTCAGGGCCCACAATTCCTACTGAGCAACATCTCTCCGAATGCATTTTGTTTGCTCTGTCTTTGCCTTGGTATTAGCTGGCTAGCTGTGTGGTTTGCGAATACTCTCAACCAGGTTGCTGGCTTGGCAGTAATCTGAGAACAGTGTCTTTGGAGGCCAACTGAATTTCTTTGAAGTTTGCTATGGAGAATTGACAAACTTCTTCAAATTATAATTCAGACTCAAATAGGCAGAGTCACAGTGGGGCCTATGGGAGGTGGCAGGAAGCTGATATTGGGCAGTAAGTGCCTTGCACTTCAAATTAATTGCCCCTGAGGCACTTCCAATTCATTTTCCCTATCTTCCATAGCCAGGTATCAGCCAGTAAGTCGATATGTGGGAGGCAATGTGCCACTAGGTGCTGCGGCTAGCTGGTCTCTTTGTGGCGTAGACTAGAGGAGGTCAGGCAGGGGAAAGAGTCCCGAGGGCTGGTGCATTTGGGAGAGGGCTGTGTGGAGGAATGGGAGCTGAGCCACGCCTCGAAAATGGCATCGTCTTAGAGGAGGTGAGGCTGAAAAGAAAAAGAGACGGGCAATGACTTTTAGGTGGGGGAAATGATAAGCTCAAGGGGCTCACAGGGAAAAATATGCAAGTTGTGTTTGGTAAATAAAATATGGATCAGTCTGATTAGAGCAGTGAGAAGTTGTGAAAGGAAGCTAGGTCTAGCTTGGAGCTCCAAGCTACGGGATTTTGACTTTACTCTGAAGATAATGGAGAGCTACGAAAAGCTTATAAACAAGAACAATATAAGATGACGGTCGTGTTGATAACCGACTTCAATTTAGTCTGAGTTATAAAATATTTAGATGGAATTGCAATTGGGCCAGAAGAAGATTTCACATCACCCAGTGATGAATATAGAGCTGGATTTTATATTTCACCTTTTTTTTTGGGGGGGGGGTGGACAAGGGGAGAGAGTGTGTCCTTGCATATTCTTAGGAAGGAAAGCATGAAGTTGTTCGAATTGTTCTATGAAAGTGAAATATGGGCAGAAACATGAGAATGGATGCTGAGTAACCAAAAGGATAGGCTGTGCCAATCATGTGTCTGTTGCTCTCAGCCCTTATCTGCCCCTGTGTGCTGGGCTCTGCATCAGAGAGAGGCATTGCATTTCCCAGGCTCCCATGCTTTTTGGTTTCTGCTCAGATGTCAATGAAAGACAGTGGAAGAGGGAGAGAATCAACTCCCTTCCTGCCTCCGGGTTCCGATGGCGTCTTCTGCAGCAGTGGCAGCAGCACAGCTGAGGCAGCAGCATTGGCGGTGGTGACAGCACTGGCTTTAGTGACGATAACAACAATGGATATAGATAGTGACTGCAGGGACAGAAGCAACCACCTGCAAAGTACAGGCTCCTGGGTTCCTGCTCAGACAACTGGGCTCCAACGGCAACAGAGCCTTAGGCACACCGCGCCTCTGAGCTTTGGGTTACATTCCTGTTCCTCTAGCCCACGGTGGGGGTGGCTGCCTGAAGTTAATAATCCTTGAGTAGTCTCCCCTCCCCGATCTTCTAATCTTCCAGTAGCCGGTTTCTTCATTAATTTCTTCTGTTTGAAATACCTAAACTAAACAACAAAACAAACAAGCAAACAAAATATAACCAAAGACATTGAAATAGAAAACAGGCTGAGAGTGACCAGAGGGGAGAGGGGAGGGGATTTCAGGGGAAAAGGGGAAGGGGTCCCAGGAACAAGTATAAAGGACACGTGGACAAAAACTAAGGGGGGTGGAAAGGGGAGGGAGGTAGGGAGCACGGGGTGGGGGGTGGACTGGGATGGGAGTAAAAGACAGAAAACTGTACTTGAACAACAACTAAAATAAAACATTTTAATAAAAGGAAATACCTAGACTGGTTTTCTTTTCTTTGATTGGATCCCGATTAATATAGTACATAGAATAGTTTCCTCACTTGGTTTCTAGGAGGAACATTCTTAGAACATTCCTTGCATCCTAATGGACATGCCTTCTCAGTCTCCCTTGCCAGCTGATTCCTCCTCTTCAATTTGACTCTTAAAATTGGAGGGCCCCAGGCTGTGGGAACTGCTAAAGGCTTTCATGTGACCAGTTAACTTTTCAAGTAATGTAAAGATCTAATCTGTAACACAATTCTATCATCCAGGAGCACAGGAATTAATTAATTTCATTTCACAGGTGGGGAATTTGAAGATTTCTTGCCCTAGGGACTATTTCTTTTAAAAAAAAAAAAAGATTTTATTTATTTATTTTTAGAAAGAGGGTAAGGGAAGGAGAAAGAGAGGGAGAGAAACATCTATTGGTAGCCTCTCTCATTCCCCCAAGTAGGGGCCTGGCCGAAACTGGGCATGTGCCCTCTCCAGGAATTGGTGACCTTTCTGTTCCCAGGCCAGTGCTCAATACAATGAGCCACACCAACCCGGGCACCTTAGGGACTATTTCACTGATACCTTCTTGATTTCACATATTACTTCTGCTTCTGAAGCTGACACTGAATCCCAGATTGTGTTACTGAAAGAAGAGTCACTTCTGGGATATTCCTTCATAAAAACCTCTACAATCCAGGTTCTGGTCACCTCCTTTGCAGGGTCAGAAATTACTTTTCGGTCAAGTGTATCCTGAAATCAAACAAATTCAACAACACAGAGTGTCCCAATAAAATGCTTACACTTTTCAGATGTTAGTATAAAGTGTAAGTCACCATTTTGAATAATGAATTACTGATGGTGGACATGTGTAGTTTTAAGATAACTAAAGTATTTCAACAATATTCAGTGTTCCAGTCCATGAACATGGCATCTCTCCATTTAATAAGGTGAAAGCATCTTGTTAGCATTTTGACCTCAACTCCAGAGACCTTCACCTCTACTCTATCTAAGGTACCCACTGCCATGGCCACCTCTTAGACATTGCATCACCTAGGGTTCCCTCATTTCTTAAATCTTAAATTTAGATATCTCACTTTGATCACACCCTCCCACCCTTCTGCATTTTTCTACCCAATTGTTCCTATTACAACCATTGGTCAATTTATTTTTTAAAGAAGATTGTATTTATTTATTTTTAGAGAGAGGAAGGGAAGGAGAAAGAGGAGGAGAGAAACATTAGTGTGTGGTTACCTCTCGCATGCCCCTGACTGGGACCTGGCCTGCAACCCAGGCATGGGCCCTGACCGGGAACTGAACCAGCAGCCCCTTGATTTGCAGGCCCATGCTCAATCCACTGAGCCACTCGAGCCAGGGCTTTCATTGTGCTACAGAACAGACCTGGGGAGGGGGGAGTGAGTGATATACTATTACCAAAAGGCCCCCCTTTTGTCTCCAGGGGTCCCCCCCAAAAACTAGGTTCGCTTTGCCCGCTGCCAGAGGAAAGACGTCTTTCAATGCCAGAGATTGGTGAAAAGGAAGGGAATTATTTATTTAAAAGTTATATAGACTTAGAGTAATGACTTAATATCTTCATTAAAATACTAAAGTTCTTTAGAACACCCACAGATGCACACAGTCCTTCCTTCTCCCCTCTGCCTAGTCCGGGGTACCTTATCTCAGGGAAAGAATTAGAGTGGCTGCCATGGTTCAGGCAGCCGCTTGGTTCTGGCACCATCCGCTGTGTTGCCGCCACGATCTCCAGTTAATACAGAGCCATGTGGCACCTTCTCATGGCCCACCAGCAAGAGTCCTTTTCCCCCTTTTTTTCCAGGCAAAGTCTCTTCTGCTGCCTAAGGCATGTGGCAAAGGGGAGCACCCCAAAGCTGTGTGGTCCTAACTCTCACCCAAGCTGCATGGTCCCAACCTCTGCCAAAGCTGCGTAGTCCTGCCTAGTATGGCTGCCACACCTAGGTTTAAATCCCTGTACCAATCTTCCTCTGTAGCCCCATTTCCAACTCCTCCCACAATCACTTATACCTGCCAGCATTCCTGTATTCTTCCAGCTTTACTGGGCTGCCATAATAAGTCCAGGCAGGCATGGCCCCATGGCATGGAGCCAATCATCTCCAAGCTCTCATGCAGGCGCTGTGTCCAGGGGGAGTTGTTTCCAAATTACATCCTGGGTTGAAGTCAGTCCCATCGCCCTGGATCAAAGCATGGCCACAGCTATTTAACATATCTGTGAAACCAGTTAAAGGTTATAGATATGTTCAATGACCATGCCAGGGGTTAGCTGCAAAGTGGTTGCTGTACAAAACAGCTCTTGATGGTTCTGCTCCATGTGTCCCATCCCCCAGCTCAGACTGGTGGGGGATAGGACATCTTATATGTATTTTTCTACAGTATTTCCAGAACGCCCTGAGTTCTGGACCCCATTCCAAATCTCCATTTGGGGCCCCTCCTTGGCTGTACCCTGTTACAATAGCATTTTCATTGTATTTTTTCCGTTACCATTTAACTCCCTATACTTCCCTCCCCCTGCTGTCCTTGCATTCATGCACAGCCCCTTTCTCTTCCTGTCCTCTCTTCTCACTTCCCTGCAGGTTATTGCTAAGAATGCTTCCTAATAGAGCATTGCACAGAGATCTTCACCTTAGGGTCTTGCTTTTGAGGAACTCAGTCTCAGAAAGTCTGCTCCCAGCTTCTCCTCCTTCTTTTCATGATGGAAGAGGTGCTTTCCCTTTAGCGTGACCCCCAGATGTCCGCCTTCCCTCTCCCTCCACGCCCTTCCATTCCGCACCGCACAGTCTTCCTGGGCAAGCTTTCTGTAACCTCATGGTTTAATTTGCAGTCTGTGTTAGTTTCCTAAGGCTGCTGTAATAAAACACCGCAGACTGGGTGACTCAGCCTGTTACAGAACCCCAGCCTGTGGTGTTCTGGAACAGCTCTGGGGTCCGATTGCCCGCCACCAAGAAGTGTGACTCCCAATGCCAGAGTTTGGTGAAAAAGAAAGGCATTGTTTATTTAGAAGTTATACAGGTTTAAAATAGTGATGGAATTCTGCCATTAAGGTCCACCCCCTTTAAAACACCCACAAACACACGGTCCTGCCTCCCTTTGCCAAACCGGGCCGGTATCAGTACACGCCGGTCAGAGCTGCCGTCTTTCAGAAAAACAGAAGTCCATGGCGCAGCATTCCCCGTCGCAGCTCAGCATTCCAGGTACCTTCCATTAACCCGTGCTTGGCGGGGCAGGTCCCCGCAATGCCATCAGCCACGCCACCACCGTGGTCTCCCTGGCGGGTTTCCCAGTGTGCCTCCTCTTTCTTCCTCCAGCTCTTAATCCAAAACCGCATGGCATCTCTTTACTCCAACCATGTGGCACCTCTTTACACACCAGACCTCATGGAGGACCAGTGGGGGCACTTCTCTACCGTTTCGAACCACATGGCCCCCCATTACGGCTGGCCACCCTAATTTGAAATGCTTACCCGGGGCTTCCTACGTGACCTCATACTCGGCAATATACGTACTGTTACGAAAAGTATCTTAAGCTGTTATCATCGGCTTCACCCCTTCCCCAACCATGGGCTGTGGGGGAACATGCTCTATATTGTTTTTTTTTTTAATCCAATTAATTTTCCCCTGCATTCCAAACCCCTTCCCTACACTTTGTTCTCCTTATAAAAAGGGCCATTTATAAATGGAGTTTAATGTGGTCTGTGAGGGTGTGAACCCGCCATCTTCTCAGACCAACGACAATTTGAACAAAACACCCAAAAAGATTCAATTGCTGTCATTGCTTATTGGGATTGGTAGTGACAGGCTGCTGGGACTGCAGTGTCTTTTCTGTTCTCATATTCACGTGCTGTTCACGCACCATTCATACCGTGTTCAGGAGCAGTTCATGAACAATCCACACGCGGTTCACGTGCTGATCACGTGCCATTCGTGTGCTGATCAAGTATGATTCCCGTGCTGTAAAAATGCTGATGACATGTTGCTTATACACTGATCATGTGCTTTTTATGCACTGATCCAGTGCTGCCCATTCCAGTTCACGTGCCGTTTCTCGTGCTGATCATGTGCCGCACATAGAATGATCACATGCTGTTTATGCACCTATCTGTCCTGCCCATGCACCGTTCATGTGGTGACCACGTGCCTTTCTTATGGTGCTCATGTGCCACCCATGCCCTTATCATGTGCCATTTTCACGTGCTGCTCACGCACCGATCACATGCTGCACACACCCATTCACATGGTGATCATGTGCCTTTCTCGTGCTGATCGTGCCAACCATTCCCATTCACATGCTGATCACGTGCCATTCATGTGCTGGCCATGACTTGTTCACGTGCTGATCATGTGCCTTTTCATGCCGCCCACATGCCGCCCACGCCCAGTTCATGTGCTAACCATGTGCTGATCATGTGCTGTCCAGCCTTGTCACGTGGCATTCACGTTCCGTTGATGTGTTATTTGGTTCGGGACTGAAGAGTTGGAAACTTTTAGTTGAAGTACTATCTAATAAGCTTAGTGATCAATGCATGTAAAAGCTTTGGTCCAAGAACTGGGTGTATGACCCACCCTGACTCCAGCAGACCACAATCAGTTCCACCTTTGTGCCTCAGGGGGCCTGCAGGCAGTTCAAGATGTTATCTGAGCCATTGTCCCCCAGGGTGAGATGACCACCACCCGGGACACAGCTAAAGACCCCAGCCAAGGGAGAGGATGCTGAAGTTGTTTCTTTAATCCAATTAACTTTTCCCTACATTCCAATCTCATTACCTACACTTTGTTCTCCTTATAAAAAGGGCCATTTAAAAATGGAGTTTAATGTGTTTTGTGAGGGTATGAACCCGCCAACTTCTCAGACCACCAGCTATCGGAATAAAATGCCCAAATAGATTCAGTTGCTGTCATTGCTTATTGAGATTGGCAGTGACAAGGCAGCCTGGACTCCATTGTCTTTTCCGGTTTCATTTTTTGGCGACTGCACCCGGACTGACTTTGGGACTCTCTGGTAAGTCTGGGTATTTGACGAGGAGTCCCATTGGCCGCCTGGGCTGAGAGGCCCTGGGAGTTTGGATTCTAGAGTCCCAAGCAGCTGCCAAGTGATTTCATTTGGGGATTCTCCCCCTACTCCTGGTGCTTCTGGTTATTTAACATGTTTGATTGAATCGCTGCACTTTCTAGTTCAGGTTAAAATCCAGGGTCACGACTTAGGTCATCTGGTAAAGGTACCTTTCTGGGTTACAGAGCTTCATCTGAAAAAATGGTGTCCGATCTGGTTTGGTTTGGGTACCCTCTGTTTGGATCTCCATCTGGTAGAATGGGGGGAAGCCTCTGTTCTGGGAAACAGCCCTGTTGGGCCAGTTCTGGCTAATTTGTGAATTTATGAGCATGTATCTAGAACGTATGTGGCTTTATTGTAGTACTGTTCTGTTTGTTTCCTGTATAGTTTAGACTCAGGGGAGCTCTGGTCACTGAATGGGTCTTTAAATTACTGTATTATATTGTAACTAGAGTTATTTTGTCAAAAATCAGGAAAGTGGGACACAGTGCCTTACCTAGAAGGTTTTTTGAGTTTATGTGATAAAGATGCATGCAGAGTTAAAAAAAGATAACAAACAGAAAATAAGTTAATGGCTCACAGAGAAGGGAATTTACATGTGAAAGATATAAGCTCAGAGGAGAGGGGCCGGGAAGATCTAGATATTATGACCGCTGGGAGCTGGTCAGAGTTCCCGCAGCCCCAGGGGATCCATTCCGATGGGGGAAATGGAGAAAGTGGGCCCGAACTGGCATCATAGTCTCATATTGGTCAAGGAACCAAATCTGGTGGAGGAAAGCTCCTACCAGGGCAGGGCAGCATCCTTTTCAGAGATTTTCAGTGAGAGTAGGGCCAGAGGGCCAGCCTGCTGGATATTATTGGGCACATACTCTGTTTTCTACATCAGATTGTTAAACCGGAAAAATTCAAACCCTTCTTATGGACATGATCCTGCTAAAATAACTGATTTGGTTGCGTCAGTTTTTGCCACTCATCATCCCAATTGGGCAGACATACAAGCCTTATTGAATTCTTTGCTTCAATAAGGGGGATGAGCAGAGGCTGGTGTTGGGTAAGACAAATAAAGAGGCTCAAAGGCTACACCAAGAGAATCCAGATGGGGCTCTGGGCCCTCCCCAGGGCAATACCTCTGACCGAGCCCAACCGAGACCCTAATGGTGATGGCCTTCCTCTCTTAGAGCGTTATAAGAGATGCCTGCTTGAGGGAATGGGGAAAGGCATCCCTGAGCAGAAAAGTCTGAGTATGGTGCGGGCCGTGCAACAAAAGTCCACAGAGGACCCCTCCCAACACCAGGAAAGAGTTAAGGAGATTCCTGTGCATGACCTGTGACTGCCGCATTTGAATTCCAAACTTTGGGCACATTGCTAAACCACTGTATGAGGAAGGACCGGAATATAGCCCTTTAGAGTGGACAAAGGAGTGCACTCAGGCTTTTGAGTGTCTGAAGGTTCACCTGGCTTCTGCACTGGCCTTGGGGCTTCCAAACCTACTGAAGCCCTTTCAATGATATGTG
>PVKM010008265.1:0-39365 GCA_004027735.1 Carollia perspicillata
TATATATATATAAATTACATGAAATAATCAACCTCCTCAAAACCAAATCACCATTTAATTCATGACATCAAAAATTTTCCCTCCAGCCCTGGCTGGTGTGGCTCAGTGGATTGAGCATGGGCTGAGAATCAAAGTTCAATTCCCAGTCAGGGCGTGTGCTGGGGCTGCAGGCCAGGTCCCTAGAGGGGGCCATGTGAGAGGCAACCACACATTCCTCTCTTTTTCCTTCCCTTCTCATCTCTCTAAAACTAAATAAATAAAATATTTTTAAAAAAAGCAATGGCACATTTACACAATGGGAAAAAATTTCCCCTCCAAAATAACACTTTTTTTCAATTTATATATCTCTCCTGTTCCCTCCTTCCAATTTTTTCTCTCCATTTGTGTTAAACCTGATATTAATTTCCACGTCATAGAAAACATGTTCATTTTTATGCCTGCGGTCATGATATACCATACCAGTGAAAGTATCACTACCACACTAGCAACCTGAGCACTACAGTTTCCTCTAGATAATTTCTTAGTTCTTTTTACCTAGCATGTTGAAATAGTGTAGGGGGATTAAAATCAACTAAGATTTCAAACGAGCAATTTTACCCATATTTGAGAACAAATATTCTGGTTAGAAATTTTTTCAATCTAGAACTAAACACACACACACACACATATAAGGAGATCCCCGCAAAACCAAATTTTTTAAATTAAAACATTGTGTATTTATTCTTACATGTTTAAACTTCACTCACCTTCAAAGTAACTCTCTATTTGATGCAATACACCTACTGAGACATTATTTCCACTGCTGAAAACAGTTGACTCATTAATTGTGATGCCTTTAGTGCTTCTGCTGTTTTTTGTTTTACTTACCTCTTCCACTTTAGAAAAATGTTTCCCTTTGTGGATTTTTCTCATCCTGGGAAACAAAAAAAAAGTTGCTCAGGGAGAGATTGGGTGGCCTGGGGATGATGCCATTTTTGGTGAAAAGCTGCTGAACACTCAGTGTTGTATGGGCAGGTGCGCCTGTAAATCACCCATCACAAAATGGGCAAACTCGTTGAAAAAAGTCTTCAAAAAAAATTCACTGAAGCTGAATGAATGCATCTCTCATAACAATGTCAGCCTGTACTACAAGGGATCTGACTTCCAGGAGATAATTCTGTTTTGTGGGGGATACCTCCTCTCTCTCTCTCTCTCTCACACACACACACACACACACAGTGCAAAAATGCTTCAACTAAACTTATTTAATCATGGAGCTAATGCCTTTTTATGTCTACTTGAATTGACTTATAGTTTCTCATAATATTTGCTATTGAAAAGACCTATCATGAGTTTGATTAGGAAGTAATTATTTTCAAGTTGGCTGTTAGATGTTAAAGAGTACATCTAAAAATTTCTCATGATTATAAATTTTAATTTTTCCAGGTTGAACATATCAAATCTCAGATTTGTTTTAAATTTCAACCAAATATTTAATAAAACAAGGAAATATGCTCAGTTAAAGTTTATTGAGGAAGCTCTGCCATAAAACTTTGTTAGAAGTTTCTTCATTTGGCATGCAATTCTAATTCTGGGACTTTTAGTCACAAGATTATATTCTTAGTCTTGTAATTAAAACAGATTAAGATGATACCAATTCCTCCTGCTCCAGAGAGGCTCAGAGGACTAAATATAGGCTATAGCATTTTTTTCTTTTTGTTACAGGCTTTGTTACAGAAATCAGGTTTCAGAATTGTATGACTTCATAAGTTCCTTGAAAGATAATACTATAGTTTTAACCTTTACCATGTTTTGTAATTTCTCTGTATGGTCATTATGATCCTTCCCTTTGTTTGCTTAGAAGTCAAATAGAAGATAGAAGATGATGCAGAAAATAATATGTGTAATTGATAATTGGCCAAAGGCTAGCAGCCCATGCCTGTCTTTCCAGGGCATTCTGTGCTTTTTTATTCTGGTTCATTATCCTTGAAACCTAAATAAGTATTAAAATGAAAACAAATGTCACAACTCAATTAATGGAAAAATAAAATTATCTTTCAGTGGTTTGATTATACCGCATCATGTACAAGACAGTTTGTCACTGGGACAATTATTAATTTACCACATGAGAAACGGGAGCAATCCCCTCCACATTCATGTGTATCTGTGAAATCATCCAAAACATTATTTAATAAACAGAAACATTTTCTAACCTCTAACAAATATTACTGAGTGAGCAATACGTGCCAGTTCTAAAAGTTCAAATAATTAAAGAATATAGTTTCTGCAATTATAATCTCTTTAATATTATGTATCTACAAGGATGTGGTCTGGATATAGTTTGTTATTAACAAAATTAGTTTTGACTGTCTAGTTTTAGATTCCTAATAAAAGTGAACAAACTTCCAAAATGGCCAAGAGTTTTGAAAACAGAATCTCACATGCCATATACAGCGACCTGCTTTAGTAATTTTGTCCATGCTAACATCTGACAACTTTGTCTAAAAGACTTTAGGCTATGAAGAAAGGTGATTTAAAGCAGTTATATACTGTATTTTTCAGACTATAAGACACACTCCCCATCGCACAATTTGGGAGGAATAATGGTTGTTAATGCTGCTGTTGAATTCTTTTTACATTTACAGTGGTGAAATTTTATGTTATTTATATTATTAAATATTTTACCACATTTTTTGCTTCAAAATTTTTTTCCAATTTCCCTCCTCTAAAACCTAGGTGCATCTTATGGTCCGAAAAACGCGGTGCTTTTTAGATCCCTCTGCTTTGAAAATGTATTGAGTGGCCAAATAAGTAGTTGAATACTACATATAAATGTCTGGAGACATTTTAGGGGGTCTGGGTTGCTACAACAAAATGAGTAATTCAAATAAATTTGATGTCTTTGATAGCTTGACCTTTTTATCATCACAAATTATTTTTATTTCCACACATAATTTTCTGTTTTAAATTCCGAGTTTTGTAAGTTTAATAAAACTACAAAAAATAAAATGATTTTTAACTCTTTTCAAGTGTACAGTTCAGTGGCATTAGTTACATCAACAATACTGGGCAGTCATCACTACCACAAATCTCCAAAACGTATTCATTGTTTCAAACACGAACTCTATAGCTGTTACGCAGTCTCTCCCTATCTTCTCTCGCTCCAAACCCTGGTAAACTTCAATCTACTTCTAACTTTAAGTACTCTAGACATTTCATATACGTTGATTATACAATATCTGTTCTTCTGTGTCTGGTTTCACTTCTGTACAATGGGTTCAAGTTCCACGTATGTCACAGCAGGTGTCAAAACAATTGTGTTTACATACAGCACACTCTGTATGTGACTGCTCGAATCCATTCATCTGTTGATAAATACTTGAGCTGTTCCCATTGTTTGGCTCTTGTGAACAATGTTGCAATCAACATTGGCACACACATATCTATTTGTGTCTCTGTTTTCAATTCTTATAGGTATATACCTTGGAACAGAACTGCTGGGTCACTTAGTAATTCTGTGTTTGGCTTGGCAGGAGTCTCTGAACTATTTTTCACAATGCCTGCACAATTTAAAATTTCCATCAGAGGTCTACAAAGGTTCTAATTTCTCCAAATCTTTGCCTACACTTGGTATTTTCTTTTTTTGTTTGCTTGTTTGTTTGTAAATATAGAAATTCTAAAAAGTATGAACTAGTATCTCGGTGATTTTGATTTCTATTTTACTAATGACTCAAATTTCCTCTGTACATGTTGTAAGTAGAGTTGTTTGTTCACTTTATTCAAAATGCCCTTTGGTAAATAGGAGTTTCAAAGTTTACTGAAGTCCAGTTTATCTATTTCTAGTTCATTACTCATATTTTTGGTGTTATACTTAAGAATCCACTGCCAAATTCAAGATCATGACTTACTTATGTTTTCTCCTAAGAGTTTAACATTTTTAATCCATTATGCCAATCTTGGCCTTTTCACTGGAAAGTTCAGTACATTTACATTCAAAGTAATTATCAATACAGGACTTTTGCCATTTTGCTATTGATGCACTCATGTGTGTCTTACACTTTTTTTTTTTAACTTGCTCAAATCTGCTATTGAATCCCTATGGTCAATTTTTAAGTTTAGTAATTACAATCTTCAGCATCAAAATTTTTGTTTTTGTAAGTTTTATCTCTTTTTAAATATTCTCATCTTGTTCTACATTGTTTTCATGATTTTCTTCAGTTCTTTGTCCATGTTTTCCTTTAGATCTTTGAGAATATTTAAGACTGTAAACTATATTGAGTCAATTAAACCTAGTGTCTATATTTCCTTAGGAATGGCTTCTGTTGATTTATTTAGTTCCTTTGAATGAAACATAGTTTCTACTTTCTTCATATGCCTTATAGTTTTGTGTTGTTGTTGAAAACTTGATATATGATAAGCAGTAAGTGTAAAAATTTAGATTCTCCTCATTCTTTGGGATTTGCTACTGTTTGGTTTTTGAATGCTGTAGTAGTCAATTTGTTTGATGAGTTTTCCACAAAATGTTTTCAAAGACCTTTGTTTGTATGGTCACCGAAGTCTCCATTTCTTCACTTGTGTTCAGTTAATGTTTCAACAGACATTTCCCTGAACAACAGTGAAAAAAGAAATCATAACACAAGAACAAGAAACACAATACACAAACACAGAAAACAATAAACAAAAAAAAAGCACTCCCTTCAAAACACAGACCACAATAAGAGAGCTGGCCATGACATAATGATAAAGAGGTCGACCCATCAATAGGATACATCTGTAGATATTTATGCACCCAATGTAGGGGTACCTAAAAATAGAAAAAACAAATACTAAGAGACATAAAAGAGAAATAGCAATAAAATAAGAGTAGAGGACTTTAATACTCCCCCTTACACAAATGGAGAGATCATTCAGACAGAAAATCAATAAGCAAACACTGGCCTTAAACAACACATTACAACAGATGCACTTAACAGTTATATGCAGAACATTCCATCCAACAGCACAGAATATGCATTCTTTCCAAGTATACTTGACCAATACTTCAGGATAAATCATGTGTTAGGTCACAAAACAAGTCTTATTGATTTTAAGAAGACCGAAATCATATCAAGTATCTTTTTCAGTCCACAATGGAATGAAAATATAAATAACTACAAGAAGAAAACTGGAAAATTCACAAATATGCACAGATTAAACAAAATACTTCTGAACAACCTATGGGTCAAAGAAGAAAGTTTTAAAAATACCTTGGGACAACTGAGAATGTACATATCAACACATATGGGATGTGGCAGGAACAGTTCTAAAAAAGAACTTCATAACAATAAATGCCTACATATATAAAACAAGAAAGATCTCAAATAAATAACCTAAATTTACAACCCCAGAAATTACAAAGAAGAAGAAAAAAAAAAGAGGAAGAAGCAGCCTAAAGTCAGCAGAAAAGTGTATCAAAGCAAAAATAAATGAAATAATCCTGGCTGGTGTGGCTCAATTGTTGAGTGATGGCCTGTGGATCAAAAGGTCACTGGTTTGATTCCCAGTCAGGGCACATGCCAGAGTTGCAAGCCAGGTCCCCAGTAGGGGTCGTGTAAGAGGCAACCACACATTGATGTTTCTTTCCCTCTCTTTCTCCCTCCCTTTCCTTTTCTAAAAAATAAATAAATAAAATAGTTTTAAAAAGAACAGAAAACACAGAAATAGAGAATAAAAAACCAAAAAAATCAATAAAACTAAAAGTTGGTTCTTTAAAAAGATAAACAAAATTTACAACAGTTAGCTAGACTCACAAATAAAGACATTTTGGTCTTTATTTGACCAAAAAGAGGTCAAATAAAATCAGAAATGAAAAAGGAGATTTTTTAAAAAAGATTTTAAAAATGTATATGATTAATATGTTCTGGGTATATGATGTGTTGCTGCACCAGTGTTTGCTTTAAATTGTGGTTTTCTCAAAGAAAAAATAGCAGAAATATTTTAGTTTTTAAGTTTGAAATTATGACTCCTAATGACTATTCACTTTAAGCTGACACTATTTAGTGGGATGGAGAATAAAGAGATTATACGTTGAATGTCAAACTGAAAACAAGACAGTATCTTAACAAATAAAAACACAGATACCTAATATTTTGAGCTTATGGTTATACTAAAAAGATTGTCCCAATTATGACAAATGATAGAATGAAAAAAGCAACTATACTTGGTAGGAAGACCTGGCTTTGTGTCTCTCATTTGCTATTTATAACTTAAAACCTAATGAGGATATTTAACCTCCCTTATCCTTCACTTAGGTGCCTATAAAGTGAATATAATAAATATCTCAGAGGTTTGTCAAGATAAATGCAAATAATAACTAAGATGAAATCTCTAACCTCTATATTTAGTTAACTGATTCATTTATTCTTTAAGTAAAACTTTGTATAATAATTGACATATATTATTTACTTTTATGTTGGAAAATGTAGACTTTGTATAATTTTTCAATTCAAAGTTTAGAATTACACTTCAGTGGCTAACATTTCATGAGATGCACAGCAGCCCCTTATTCAAAATAAGGGTAATAAGCCCAGAAAATCAATATGTAGTGGTACTTTCATGCCCTGATGATTTCAGAAACTCAAGTATTACTTCCTAGTCTTCGAAAACTATAATTTACAATCCTTATCTCTTGATGTCTTAAAAGGATTAGTATTTGTAAAACATTTTAAAATCCCTTCATTGAGTATAAATATCACAGTACAAGTATTTTTCCCAATTCATAGAAAAGGATAAGCACCAGCTCTTTAGTTTTAAGTAAATGCTCTGGATAATCCAGTTTAGTATGATTACAACGGCTGACTGGGTGATGTAAATTCCATTCTTGTAATGTTTATTGATAAAGACTTTCATACTGAGGAATGAACAAACAGAGTTGGTATTAAAAAGCTAGAGCACAAATGACAGAGCTCAAGGTGGTTATCTACAAAGTAATCTGAAAGGAAATTTCCTTGATAAGTTACACTACAGGTGTTTCTTTTTCCTGACCCTAACATTTAGAACTAAAATTATCATATGCAACAACTTCAACCAGTTTGGGGACTTTGATAATAACTGATAATGCAGCCCTGGCTGGTATAATTCAGTGGATTGAGCACAGACCTGTGAACCAAAGGGTCACCAATTTGATTCCCAGTCAGGACACAATCCTGGGTTGCACGCCAGGTCCCCAGTAGGGGACACATGAGAGGCAACCACACATTGATATTTCTCTCCCTCTCTTTCTCCTTCCTGTCCCCTCTCTAAAAATAAATAAATAAAATCTTTACAAAAAGAACTAATAATGCATTCACACATTTAACTACCTGCTATCCACACCTTTGCCATTCATAAAAACCTTCAACTCAAGTTGTTAAAAGTACATGAACACATTAAAAATAGATCATAATGTTGAAAACAGGGGAAACATTAAGCAAAAGAAATTCTAATTTTTAAAACTGAGAATGCAAGAAGGAACTAAAGAATTCTACACAATTGTTGGAAAAATATTAAGTTCCTTTTAGGAATATTATGGAAATAGATTGATCAAACTTACTTAGGAAAATGTATTTTATTTTACATTTCAAAAAAGGAAGCAGAAAGCCATATGCCTTAAGGAGCTAGCAAGCATCAATTGGACTATTGCAAAAGCAAAATATGGCTCATCTCTGAACCCTAACAACTATCTCAACCTTTCTTTTGAAGACATTATTGATAAGGGCAAATATATGTAAAGAGAAGTGTCCTCAGTCTTTACTTGATCATGAATTTAATTTCAAAAATAGAGTAAAAAGTGCACATTCCCACATAACACCAAGGTTGACAATTTGCAGGAGAATATTTAACCTTCTGGCTGGACATGTCTTAAAGTAGTCATATGAAGAGGATATGCAATGTCAAATAAAAACATGAGAGTTCACTCACTTACAGAAAACTTCGGTGAGCAGCTACAGGGGTGTGTGTGACTCAGACTCTGGTGACTCAGACTGACACACACAGGCTCCTGAAAAAATGTCTGCTTTGAACTCCTACTGATGCCAATTGTCATCAGTGCCCATCAAGTAAGAACTATCCTTCCTTTTATCCTCCTTCCCATCTTCACTTTCCAGTCCCAAGAGATCAATAACTACAGCTATAAGAGGAGGTATAGACACATGGTTGAAGAAAGAAAGTGAAACCCGGAAAAGTTGGCATTTGTGCTGCCTGTCACTTCCAGAACCAATAAAACATGAGACAAAGATTGAATCTTTAAAGGCATTTTATTCAGATGCTGGTAATCTGAGGATGCAGTGGGTTATGTACCCTCAAAAACTTTTGAACATCTCATATCAAGCTGACCTTTCTATAAGGAGAAGAAAAGGGTAGCTAAGGGGGTTGAAAAAAAAGTTAATCAGATAAGAGTTGCAGTCCAGCTGGGATTTTCCCAGTACTTCTTTATCTGCTGATCGACAGTTCTTTATCTGCCTCACCTACATTCCCTCCTTAGAACACAATAGCTCAGATACTACCCCCAGGGCTTGCAGACTCCTTGGGGCACAAAGGTTGAACTTGCTTGTCCAACTTCTGGAGTCCTGCATTCCAGTTCCTGGAGTAACAGCTCCCTACCTGCATTAATCACTTAAGCCTATCCACTAAGTCTAAAATCTTTAACTCTTGAGTTCCTCTATCAAAAGAAGAACTTACGCCTTCTGAGTGAAGCCTTCTCAATTTATAGCAGATCAGGCTAGGGTAGGGAGGAAATGCTTCAATGTTAACTGAAGTTTAACATTATAAAGAATTGGGCCCTGTCCTGACCAGTGTGGCTCTGTTGGATCTGGCATCATCCTGTAAAGTGAAATGTTGCCAGTTCAATTCTGGGTACAGGCACATGCCTGGGTTGTGGGCCAGGTCCCCAGATAGGGCCATGCTAGAGGCAATTGACGATGTTTCTCTCACACATTGATGTGTCTGTCCTTTTCTTTCTCCCTCCCTTCCCCCTCTCTAAAAATGATTAAATAAAATTTAAAAAGAAGAAAAAGAATTGAGCTCTGATAAGGTAGCTCAGTTGGTTAGAGCATCAACCTGAGGTGAAGTGATTGTTAATGCAGAGTCAAGGCTATCATCCTGTATTTTGGATTCTAAATAAACACTTGTGTTTAAAAATTATTGTTCTAATATTTTAATTTTGCAGAAATAAGTTATAGAATATACCCATTTAACACTATACTATTTTAAAATCCTCCATAAATATTTTAATAGGTATATTCACAAGGATACTGACAAACTGAATGAATCCCTCTAAACATAATCACCATGGAATAACCCTTGGAGGGACTGGTGTTGCTTCGTTTTGACTGAATTTAAATCTGAATTCACTACACATACCAGACTCATATTTTCCCCACCTTTCACTCAAAGCCAACAAATTGGAGTTCTGAAGTGGGAAATATCTCTACTATCATCCCAGCTTTTCACTATTCTTTTTGTTGAAGTAGCAGCTAGTTTTGCTCTGAGTAACAATTGTTTGTTTTTCTCCTTACTGGAATCTAGACAAAGGGGTACACAAATGAAAAAAAAATCTTTGTATTTTAGTGGCATGGTGGATGTTATTCCTCTCCCAGGTGAAACAAACCAAAGCAATACCAGGAAAATAACTGATAGGTGGTTTAAAGACCTAAATGAGAATTGGTCTTATTTACTCTGTGTTTGCTTAGTAGCTCTGAGCAAAGTTTAAAGATGGAATTTTGGGAGGTAATCAGCCATTAAGCAGCACTACATTTTAATCCTTTTGGATTACATTCAGTTAACTCACACTGTCTGTCAGAAACAAAGGCACTTTGCTTTGGTCCATGTTTCTTGTTGAACAGCACTGTAAAAGCATTTTTAAGTTAGGCCCTATTGAGTTACTGTGCTAAAAGTAGCAAATATCACATAAAATAGCATGTGGTTAAAAACAGTTCTTGACAGAATTAGTCACAGCCCAATAACCTCCCATTTTGTACAGGTCTAAGCTTATTTTTCCTTAAGGTATATGATGAAGAATCCCAAAGCACAGAAATCTGACATACATGTGATTCTAGAACAGATGAATACCATTGATTGGTTTTGTCAATAGATGACTCTCCTTTTTTGTTTTGATAAATTCAGGCAGAACTGCAAGGTAGATCACAATGTCCCTGTATATTTCTATTTTTCCTTCCTGGATCTTTGAGTTGCCCTAAACATCCCTCCATCCTTCATCCTTTTACAAGGGACCTTTCCACCATCCCTTTTTTTCTTAGATTTACTTATTTCTTTAATAAATAGAGATAAAACAACATATATGCACCACTTGCAGGCACACAATTACTCTGTAAAGGTATTAAGGAACTTCATTAGAGAAAAAGGCAATATAAAGCTTATTTGGAATAAGAATTATAAATGCAGCCATCTCCAGGGTCCATGCAGTTCATAGCTGAAAAAGGCTTGTAGTGTTACAGAACCCCACTAGTGCTATTCTGGAACAGCTGTGGGGCTTGACTGCCACTGCCAAGAAGCATGACTCCCAATGCAAGAGTTAGGTGAAAAAGGGAAGGTGGTGTTTATTTAAAGGTTATGTAGATTCAGAATGATGGTAGATTTCTACCTTTAAGTACCATTCCCTTTAAAACACTCCAAAACACATAACCTTGCCTCTCTTTGCCAACCCAGTCCCGTTTTGGAATAGCCAGTCAGAGATGCCATCTTTTGGAAAAGCAGAAATCTACAGCTCAGCATTCCAGGCATCTCCCGCTAATCTGTACTTAGTTAGGCAGGGCCCACAATTCCCAGCTCCTATTAGCTCTGCTGCTGTGTTCTCCAGGCAGGTTTCCCAGCAGGTCTTCTCTTTTTTGCTACAGCTCTTAATCCAACACTGCATGGCATCTACTTATTCCAAACTGAGTGACACTTCCTTATATACCAGACCTCATGGCCAAATCCCCCTACTTCATGGCTCCTTCCTCATCATGGCTGCCTTCCTTATGGCTGCCACTCACCACTAACCTCATGGCCAATGAGGTGGCCCTTCTACACCCTTTCAAACTGCATGGCTACTACCCTCTCTTTTGGCCTCCATGGTAGAATTCCCCCTACTTCATGGTGCCTTCCTCATGGTGCCTCCTTCTCTCTCAGCATGCCCTTACTTTTAAATACTGATCCAGAACGTCCTACATGTCTTCATATCCAGCCCCTCCTACAACATGCTACTTTTGCAAGTTCCCCTGCTTCTTTTATTTTCTTTTGGCTGCCATCTTTAGTCAGGGCAAGTATCTCCTGTGACACATGGACATCTGGTGTGGCCCATTTCCCCTGGCTATGCCACGAGTCACTGAATGCTCCCGAGGTCACATATGCTTGTCCTGGGGTGGCAGCACTAACTTATCATTATAATGAAAAGTATCTTAACCATATGATCCCCTTTCCCCATGCCCCAACTGTGGGCTGTGTGGAATATTTTTGGGGACCCCGTTTTGTACCCCGTTTCAGTAGCACTTTCATTTTCATGTTAAACTACTGAAATAAAAACTTAAAATGAAGCTATATGTCCACATATTTTCCTAAAAGAATGAAACTCTAAATTTTGTTTTTCTTTAAATATTTGATGATAAATATTTTTCTAGCTAAGAATAGCAAATAATAAAAATGAGAATTCTAACTTATATCGGACATCAGTATTGCAAAATTGTAACAAAGTGACATTCTCAGTTGCTCTGACTCATCTGGCTCAAGACAGAGTTGTTCCTATGGTCTTCAGGCTATAAGCTCCTGAGCAGACATGTTAATCATTAGAAAAATTCTGCTTGGGGCTTGAGTTTTTACAAAAACAGCCCTTCCTATTTTCCCTGCTCCTGACACAGGAAACTTAACTCTGCACTTACTTAAAATGAATTTGAGGATTAGAACTCCCAACTTTTCAGTTGGCACCTTCTCAATTAGTAAACTTTTCTTCCTCCAAACTTGGACATTTTGAGTTTTGACATTTCGAACTGTCAAGCACACACACTTTATACTGGTGACAGAATATTAAATGAATATTGAGAATATTCCAGAATGCTCTCAACTGGAATTCACAGGTCCCTTCCGAAGGCACAGTCTCTTCATATCCAACATCTCTTTGCCACAGCAAAATATGAGCCTAGGGTTACTTGAAAGGGTAGTATTTCTAGAAATGCCAGAAATACAAGTGTTGAAATGAGAAATACCTTTCTTTAAAAACTTTTTTTTTCATTTTTGAAAGGAGTTCTGGCCAAGATGGAGGCATAGGTAGAAATGCTTAGCCTCCTCGCACAACCAAAACAAGGATAACAACCCATTTTTAAAACAATAAACAACCAGAATTGCCTGAAAAATCAAACGGCATGGAACTCTGACAACCAAGGAGTTAAAGAAATATTCATCCAGACCCATAGGAGGGGTGGAGATGGGCAGCCAGGGCTGAGATGACCCATGGCAAGGTGGGGCTGACTAACCAGGAAACTAAAGACTCAAAACCTCTAGCTGTAAAATACTGTGGTGGTTGTGAGAGTGGGAGGAACTCTCATTCTCACAGGAGAGTGTGTTGGAAAACGGGGCCAAAGCACAGAGAATGAGAGGCATTGTTCCCTCTCTGGCAGTGAGAAGGACCCCCCATAGAGGGTGCCACTACACAGCAAAGAGGGTTGCCCCACCTTGGCAAATACCCAAGGCTCCACCCCCTTTCAAGATAACAGGTGCACCAAGACAAAAAAATATGGCCCAAAAGAAAGAACAGATCAAAACTCCAGTAAAAGAGCTAATTCATGATGAGATAGACAACCTATCTGATGCAGAGTTCAAAACACTGGTAATCAGGATTCTCACAGAATTGATTAAGCTTGGTTGCAAAATGAAGGAAGAAATGAAGGCTGTACAAAGTGAAATAAAGGAAAATATACAGGGAACCAACAGTGAAGGGAAGGAAACTGGGAGTCAGATCAGCAGTTTGGAACAAAAGAATGAAATAAACAACCAACAGGAACAGAATGAAGAAATAACAATTCACAAAAATGAGGAGAGGTTTAGGAAATTCTGGGATGACTTTAAGGGCTGCAATATCCAAATCATAGGGGTGCCAGAAGGAGAGGAGCCAGAGCAAAAAATTGAAAACCTATCTGAACAAATAATGAAGGAAAATTTTCCCAATCCACCAAAGGAAATAGACTTCCAGGAAGTCCAGGAAGCCCAGAGAGTCCCAAAGAAATTGGACGTAAGTAGGAACACACCAAGGTACATTATAATTATATCACCCAAGATTAAAGATAAGAAGAGAACCTTAAAAGCAGAAAGAGGAAAGGAGACCGTTACCTACAAAGGAGTGCCCAGGAGATTATCAGCTGATTTCTCAAAAGAAATCTTGCAGGCAAGCAGGGGCTAGAAAGTAGTATTCCAAGTCATGAAAGGCAAGGACCTACATCCATGATTACTCTATCCAGCAAAGCTATCATTTAGAATGAAAGGGCAGATAAAGTGCTTCCCAGATAATGTCAAGTTAAAGGAATTCATCATCACCGAGCCCTTATTACCTTATTATGTTAAAGGAACTTACCTAAGAAAAAGAAGATAAAAAATGTGAAGATTAAAATAACAACAAACTCACAGCCATCAACAACTGAACATAAGAAAAACAAAATGAACTAAGTAAATAACTAGAAGAGGAACAGAATCACAGAAATGGAGATCACAGGGAGGACTATCAGTGGGGAGCAGGAAGAGCGAGAATGCGGTGGGGAAGGTACAGGGAATAAGAAGCAGAAATGGTAGGTACAAAATAGATAGGAGGAGGTTAAGTACAGTATAGGAAATAGAGAAGCCGAAGAACTTAAATGTACAACCCACAGACATGAACTAAGGGTGGGGGAGAATACTTGAGGATGGGGGGATGCAGGGTGGAGCAGAGATAAAGGAGAGAAAAAGTTAGGACAACTGTAATAGCATAATCAATAAAATATACTTAAAGTAAAAAAGACCAAAAACTATGACAAAGAAAAAAACTTTTTTAAAACTCAATTTGTAAAGGCCACCTCATTCTGAGGGCTACACATATACTCTGAGTGTGTATGTGTGTGTGTAGGGGGGAAGATCACATTTATCTCATGGGGCAAAAATGTCCAGTTTTGAATATTAAACATGAATTTGGTATAACACAAATTAAATTGTAAAATCATGACTATCAGAAGCAATTCAGCTTTACTGGACTTCAAACTGTATAATTTACTGAGTTCTTTAATGGCTAGCACATAAAGCAACATAGTACATAATTCAGCATTCCACAATTCACTCATCTCTCTGGGATTAGTTAAATAAAATGACTAGTAGGAATAAATATTGTACACAGGAAAATTTTCTATAGCAGGGATTAAAATAGAATGAGTTTGGTTGCCTCCTGTTTTCCTGTCACAGAAACTTCATTTCTTTAACATGATATTTTTCTCCTTTTCTTTCTTTTTGATTCAAATTGGCTTCATCCAGTACCCTGACTCACCTGCCTCCTTCGCCCTTGCAGGTCCACTCTGTGAATCATTCAGTCCTCAGGACAATGAGATTCTGATCAGCATCAAATAATCTTAGGAACAAAGCCTCTGGCCTATTGACCAGAGACACAGAATTTCAATCAAATTAAATGTAACATCAGGGCCTAAGTTGTGCTTAAGATCCAAGTGGAGCAAAGCAGCAAAACCAGACAAATGAACACCATG
This sequence comes from Carollia perspicillata, assembly GCA_004027735.1. NCBI lineage: Eukaryota > Metazoa > Chordata > Mammalia > Chiroptera > Phyllostomidae > Carollia > Carollia perspicillata. Next base: position 14,706 of record PVKM010008265.1, read on the forward strand.
CTGACATCAGGACCAGCTGCACTGATCGGCTGGTACCCTAGGGCCAACCCATCAGTAGAGACCACCACTCTGACAATGACCTTAACTTCCTTGCCATCATGATTGATTTCCCCCCTATACAATCCATCCCCTGCAATAAATTGGAAAGCCAAGTCTTCGAACATTAGCTCACCTGTCTCTGGGCATGGGCCACTTCCTAAAAATAAATCCTTACTTGCTTTGTTGTAAACTCCTGTTTTAGTCTTACTGGGCTTTTGATGAACACATGCAAACAAAACCCCTTTAATCTGGTAACAACAGTAAATATGCACTGCCATATTGCAGGCATTTCATGCCATATGCAGAGATAATAGTGAACAAACAGCAACATTTCTAAATTCATTTAATGTTTAATTATAACATTAATGCAGTAAATATAATTAAAAGTCATTATGTAATTCATTGTCTCCTTCATACTTCAAGTGAAGATACTGAAGCTAGTAACATAATTCTCTGTCACACAGATATTGTTAGCTTTCCTGTTGCCAGATGTCTACTTGTATTTTTTAACCTTTTTAAAAAAATATTTTATTTATTTCTTTTTAGAGAGAGGGGAAGGGAAGGAGAAATCATGTGGCCTCCACTGGGGACCTGGTCTGCAACCGAGGCCAGTGCCCTGACTGGGAACCAAACCGGTGACCCTTTGCTTCACAGACCTGTGCTCAATCCACTGAGCTACACCAGCCAGGGCTATTTTTTAACCTTTTATTAACATATGCCACTTATACAGAGAAGTGAATAAATCGTAATTGTACTGTTTGATAAATTTATATGAAATGAATGTATGATTAACTAGTACCCAAGTAAGGGCCTGGGCATCTCTCATCTGCAGTAACCCTTGTTGTGTGACACATTTAGTTCCCAAAGGGCATAACCAATATCCTGACTTTTAATCATGAATTAGTCTTGCAATCATTTGAACTTCATGTAGATGTAATAACAGAATACATAAATTTTGTAACTGAATTCTTTCATTTGATATCATGTCTGTGAGATCATCTATAATGTAGAATCATTTACTTATGAATTTTCTCTTGATTGGTTTTCCATAGTTCCCAAGTTTTAACTATACAAATAGTGCCCTTTTTATGAAGAGAAAACTTAAAACTTACATCAATGAAATTAGCATAATACTTGTGCATATTTGTTTGCTTTTTAATTAAACATTAAAAGAAAACATGACAATCTCTCCAAAACTGTCTTTACAGGCTGTTACAAAACACAATTCTCAGTTGAAGGAACTGGGGTGCACCCCATATACCATTTTTTAAAAAGTTTTAATGCAATGTATCTTCCATAGTCCCAAATAATTTCTCTGATTCCTGGGAGAAATAGAGTGGATGTGAGGCTAAGACTACGAAGGCTTGAATTCACACTGATTTTCTGTGAACTAATCATTTCTGATGATTTGTGATGATTAATTATAACCAGTTCAGAAAAGGAAGTCTTCCTTTACCATTCTTCTTCTTGAGTCTTGTGTTAGTATAGGCCGCTACGAGCTAACAAAAGAGAGCTGGGCAGGCTGGGCCTAACTGATTCCAGAAGTTACTCCTTAATCAGGACTTAAGTCTGGAAGTCACAGCTTCAGATACCCCAGGGGATAGCCAAATCCAAGCCAAATGGGATTAACACCCCTCACCCCACTATGTGGGAAGGAAGGACTGGTTTTTCAGTTCCGGAGAGGGCTAACCAGGCTGGTAGCTCAGATAATCAGGAGTGGGAATAGATAATAAAGGAGAAATGCCTCTGCTGGGTTCGTGCTCTCTCGGAGCCAAGATGGCAATGTAAAGGGGTGGAGTCTAGTGGAAAACCGGGGAAAAGGTTCAGATTGGATGAGGCTGTGAAACCCCCAAAGATCAAAGGAAGAAACTGGATAGGGAGAACACTCAGGACAAGCCAGGGAGGGATTAGAAAAGAGATTGGTTAGTTTGAAAGAAAGTCTCTCTCTGCAAGTTCGAGGTAACATAATCAAAGCTTAATAAAGGCCCCTCTGAGTAGCATATATTCATTTCTTCTCTCATGTGCCTCCTCCACAGCAGCCATGCAGGCCTGGCAGCCATGTGGCTCGAAGTGCAGCTTCAAGCATCAGCCCAGGGGCAGCTCTGGTCCCAGCGGAAGCACAGACTTATCTGAAGACATGCGCTGCATGAAGACATGCAGTTGGGGAAGGAAGACGCAAAAGTTCTGTTATCTGGGCCCTGTTCTTCCTCCTGGGCTTGTGAGGACAAGTGTGTACTTATGGCCCCAGGGAGGAGGCTTATTCCATCTGGCTGGAAGGAGTTAAGCCACCTGGTTGTGGGTGAGACGCCCAGCACCTGGGGTTAGTCCTTTGTTATTGCTCTGATAAATCTTACCACTACAACTCATCCTCCTATACCTGGGTCCCCAAAATGCTTTTCTTGTGACTCCATAGAAAAACCCTATTTCCACCAGCAACAGTTGGACAAGTCTCCATTTACAGACTCCCTGTACCAACTATTAGATGTCAGTCAACCAAATGTAACCTGTCTCTAACTCTAAACTTTATACTTGGAAAGGAAACACATTAAGCAATGGAAGAAAATAACCATGACATGAATTAAGTATTTTTGACACACCCAACAGCAAGGTTAGTCGTGGATTTTCTAGGTCATTAAAAGTAATTAGTCTTGTCATATCCACTAACTACTCTGACAGCTATGTTTCAAAGAGAAGATATAAAAAGGAAACAGAATACATTAAAAAAATAGAAATCGTTCTCCCCTAAAATGTATAAATTAAATTATTGATTTTAAATATGACTTTGTTGGATTTCTTTTTCTGTCTAAAATAGAGGACTGGATTATTCTGCATGGCACTCTCAACAGGTCCTGGAGTCTCATTGCGTGTTTTTACAAATTACACTTTACTCTGATCCGGGTGTTTCATTTTTAGCTGTGTTTTGGCTGGTTCTCTAACAAGAGGCATGTGCTAGGAAAGTGACTTCAGTTTCCAAATAACTAAGCTAATAAACTTGTATGCAAATATTTTAAAAAATCAACTCTGTTTTATCCATGACATTTTTCCATATTATAGAGTCAGTACATTACAGTCTTATGTCCTAATGCATTTTTGTTACTTCAGAAATGCTAACAGCAATGAGTTGATACATTGCTTTTGAATTTCAAAATTAATTTTGGAAGATAAGCCAAAGACAACAGCAATAGTAGTTTGGGGATAATTTGTGGATGCTCTCCATCAGCAAACCCCTCCACCCAGCCTAACATATAGAACAATATAATCCATATAAAAAGCAACAATCTTACTATAAAGAAAAATAGTTTGAAGCCAGGAACCATGATAAATATATTACCTAGTTTTTTCTACCCAGCTAGCCCCTCCTAGCCCTTCTGTGTAGAAATTCTAGAACTGTCATTGATAATAGCCTGGAAAGGAAAACCAAAAGGTTTCACAAGTTATAAGAGTTTGGCTCTTGGTATGTAAAAGCAGAAATATAAGCTTTATATTGCCAAAAATCCATTCCATGTCCCCATGTGCCTAGACTAGGTAAAGAAAGGTAATGGAGAAAAGTCATAAAGAATATTTTTAAAAACAACAACAACAACAATAAAAACAACTCCATGAACTCTTGGGCCTATTTCAGAAGTGAATGGACTTAGAGAAAATCAAGAGTTTTGTGGGAAAACAGAGGTGGCTCATTTTTCAATTGGGGATGAGCTGCAATGTGGTCCAGACATCCTCTGGAGATAGATGTGGAGTGGACTTTGTGATGACGTGTGTCCCAGTGGAGTAGAGTTGGCCCGAGATAGCTTGAAATTCTCCTAATGGCCGTGCACATGGCAGAAGAGGAGTTATTTTGAAGGACATGGGCATCTTTTTGTGCCATGTATGCTACCGTTTGTATAGGTAAAATAACTCTCATGAGTGATGACTGCATTTCTATGGCAATGATGGGAATAAAAGGAGGCCACTGACTGGGGATATTAATGCCATTTGTTGACATCAGACAACAAAGAGGAAGGCTAAAAACAGTAGAAAAGTGGTTTACCACTGGACAGTGGTTTATAGATAGAACAGTGGCAAAAGAAAAAGGTTACATAGTATCTTTATCTGGAGAATTTAGATGCTATGTTTAGGGAGAAGGATATAGAAAATACCACACTGAATAAAAAGAGTTTATCCAGAAACTTAAAAGTAATGCTTCTGAAAGTTTAAGATCTTTCTCACAGGGGTAGTAAAGTTTCAAGATAAAGGAAATTTATAGGGAAAAATAATGTTTTGCGTATTTGGATACATGGTCTTAAAAGTCAACAACAGTATGTGTCTGAATTCATAGTACAATCAAATATTTTAGTGTTTCTATTAATTTTAATAAATCTGTAGTTTTCTTCCATATTCAGTGCTATCATCGAATTCAAATCTTTATTATCATATGTTTATATAATTATTTCAGCATCCCGTCTCAGTTTGATCTCTTGTTTCACTTAACTTACTCATTGTAACAATTCAATGAGTTAGCACATACATAGCACTCACACTGACTGATGATTGGCACATCATAAGGAATTCTAATAAGTAGTTGTCATAATACTTAATATTATCTCAATATCAAGTCATATGCAACCTCATATATAAACAGGATTTTCATTTTTATGCTCACACAACTCTTGCTATTCTTGCTTCTTTTCCGTCTTTTTTTTTTTTCATGAAATGCCCTATGTACTCATATTAATGTAATTCTTTTGTCTCTCTCTCTCAAGCAACCTGGCTGAAATCCTGTCACTCCTTAAGTTTCTGCAAGACTATTTTCTCTATCAAATATTTATTGCATAGCTACCACCAGAGAAAGCATTTCCCTCTCTTCTGAGAAAGTATATGTTAAATATGTGTAAATCTAATGAGAAGGTGACATATAGCAATGTATCTCTCCTAAATTTTATAATATACATTTTATCCATAGAATGTTAAAAATAAATTTCCCAGTTATTTTTTCATACAAAAATACTTTTCAGTTTCTCTTGAAATGTTAAAGATTTGACAGGACTAAGACCGCATTTCCAAGTGGCAAAACTTTCTGTTTGCCATAATCTCCATAATTCCCAACTTTATCAAGGGTATTTACCATTGAAACTGCACTCTTTGTTTTCTGCATTGGGATAGTAATATATAGTTACTATGTCACAAGTGAGAAACTTAGGTGTTTTGAAACACAGGAACAAGCATATTTCTACATGCATGGAAAAATAGTAACACAAGTTTAATAAGAAAACATCTGCTCTGTTACTGACATACTTGTTACTCCTATAGATTTTTTATTTTGCAACCTGTGCTACCAATCACACATTATTTCATCTGTATTTTATGTATGTATATATTATATGTATAAAATCTAGCATATACATATATATACAAATATATATGCTTTATGTCATATTTAGATTATAAATTTTCATGATAAATGACTAAAGAAATAAAAGGTTTTTCTGTGATTTTGCATGTATAGATGTGTATGTACCCAAAATTTTAAATTCTTACAAACTCTTGGTTTGAATCAGGTTTAATCTAAATCATTCTCATTAAGACAAAAGGGATATTAAACTTCTGTTGTAGTTTCAATTACACATGTACAGTAAATTTATATTTATGGACACTTAAAATTTTTAAAAACTGATGTTTAAATATTTCTTAACTTTTTTGGTTATGATCTATTAATAGCTACTAATAAGTTTTCCTTTCCAGAAGTACAATACTTTGTTTTGAAATTCAATAAAGTTATGCATTTGAATAATGGTAGCTGTTCTTATTTATAAAATGTAAAATATTTGCAAATTTTGATAATTCACTTTGAGTAACAATCTTTTCAAACATTTCAAGAATAATCTGGACATTCTAGGCCTTAAAAATAATTAAACAGAAAATTCTTGAACCATATAGTACAGTTCCTTATAATTTTCTTTCACTTTATTTGTAGCTTATACTCCAATAATAGATTCGACTCAGAGATGTGAGCATGAATCATTTTTATTTAAAGCTCAATTGTCTTGATTTAACTGAGCCCTCCCTTACAGGGCTCTTTTCTATGAGAGATGCTTCCACCATATCAACTATTAAATGTATTTGAGAGATGCAAAATCAAACCAAGGGAATAACATGTATTCTTCACAACCTTTTTAATTAGCAAGAGGTCCAATGTATCCATTGCCCAGTAAACTTTTAAAAAATACATATGCTTTATTATCTAAAGCTTATCGGTATAGTTTATAATACTTACAATGGTGATAATTAGAGTCCTTCTTTGTTAAAGTCCTCAAAGTCCTTGTAACCATTCTCAGTGACATTTAGTAAGTAGTTTTTGACACAATTGATACTGTGCTTAGACTGGACAGAGCTACTAACCTCTTTAAACCAGTAGGATTTATATAGCAATGTACATGTATATTTGAGAAGATTTTTAAGTAAGATTTTAAATCATTTAGCCTAAATATACTGTGGATAATATGAATCAGCAGCTCATTATAAATGGCTATCTTTTTTCACTAAATGTATATTTGCTGGTGCCTATTATGTGCAAAATTGCATTTTACATTACAGAATGGGTGCTACTGCTGAGATTAAAGAGTCTGGTTCTATAACATTAACAGTTTACAATTGAAAGTGCTTCAAATTAAAATGTATCAATCTGGTTACACAAACAGATGTGTTTTGCTAGAAGTTTAAATTAATTGTTGAGGAAACAGTATACATTTTCACTGTGAGTCAGAGAAACCTATACAAAGATGATTTTTTGCCTGTTTTTTTAATAAACTTGAAATTTTCAGAGATAAAAGCATGTATTCACAAGGAAAGGTTAAGTGCAAGTTGTCTGGTGGTAAGAACAGCATGTGGAGGCAACAAAATAAATGGTGCTTTGAATGAACTGGGTTATGTGGCTGTGTCATATGATGCGGGGTAGGAATAGGAGGCTATAGGTGGTTATAGCACAACTTAGAAAGACTGTGAATGTCAGGCTAAGAGATACACATTTTGTTTGAGGAACTTTTGAAGGTTTTTGAACAAGAGGATGACATGACCCTAATTGAACTATAGGGAATTTATTGTGCTGGTCTCATGCATTACTTCTTGCAGTGGCGGGATCCCCTGTGTTCAGTTGAGGGATGGCAGGGAAGGAAACTAGAAGAGACACTGTGAAATTGAACAGAATTCTTCTTGGGAAATGAAGACAAAAACTGATCTGTAGTCTATAATGTGATAAAACCAAAACCTTTCCTACCCTGTAAGTTAGTGACCACAAAGAGAAATGCCATCTCTTTTGTCCTTTCATACTGTCAGTAGAAAAAACATGTTATTTATGCTTCTTTATAAAGCATGTGTATACCAAAAGCTTTATCAAACACAAATGATGGCTGTAGAAAAATCATTTGTTTCTTCCCATTGACCCAGCTGCCTTATTTCCATCATGACTCTCAGTACCAAGGAACACAATGTGATTCCGAGTTGGTGACTCACCTTATCTCTGTACCATTATTTCTACACTGGGAATGTCACAAAATAATTACCGCTGTAGGAATATGCCTATATCTGCTTCTGTCATTATGTGAATTATTATTAGTAGTAGCTGTTACATGTTCGTGTCATCTTGAAATGCACATATTGAAATACTAACCCCTAAAGGTGACAGTATTTCGTGGTGAGAGTTTTGGAAGTTGCTGAGGTCATGAGGACGGAGCCCTCATAAGCTGAATTGCTGTTCTTACAAAAGAGATCACACACAGACCTCTCATCCTTGCCACCATGGGAGAAAGACAATAGAGTCTCTCATCCAAAAGAAGGCCCTCACCTGACCATGGTGGCAGCCACATCTTGGACTTCTAGGCTCCAGAACTTCAAGCAATAAATTTCTCTGTTTAAAATGCAGTCATATTACTCTTTCATACTGGAGAACAATGCTATTCTTGGAAGTATTTTTAGTCATTTGATTAAATGATTGCCTTATTTGAGCACTGCAAGAAAAGGTAATAACAATAAATATCTTAATTCAAGAAAAATTATGTACCAGACAATGAATTAAAGACTTCGCATAAGTGACTGCACTTAAACTGCAAGACTATTTAACTGTGAACAGTAACTATACCCATGTTATAATGTAAGGGAAAAGCAAGCCATTTTTAGTAATGCCCAAGAAGCAACCTAGTTCTCACTTCCCACTTCTGTAAAACTGCTTGGGCTGCTAAGTCAAGATAGGGACCCTTAACCCACCTATCACTCACCCGCCTGCCTTACTGCCCTGCCCGCCTAATGCCCGCATTCAGCTTCTGTAATCTGCTTGCAACACTTCCCGCCACATCTTTCGTGCCACGGTCTGATAGTATATAGGAAACCTTACTCCCCATATTCAGGGCCCAGAATTTGGAGGCTGTCTCCTCTGGGTCTGCATGAGTTAATAAAGCGCTCACTCCATTGACCCCACATCGTGTCAGAGTCTGTTTTTCCACAACAATAATACACTGAAACATATAGAAGTGTAATTACTGCTACAAACTGCAATCAGTGCAGGTAAGTGGGGCCGCAACTCAGGAGCCCAGGCCTTTCTCATGTGGAATTCCAGGCTCCTAGGCACTCTTAAGCTGTACATTTTTAAATACTTGATTATTACCATACAAAGACCTAAATGTCACTATGCTCATCATTGCAATATTCATACTGTTCTTAACTATATGTCCTTCTATGAAAATAATGTTAACTATTACCTCTTCCTTTACTGGTGACATCCCATTGTTAAAGGTATGTTAGCATTCTTTCTGCTTAAAGATACACAGGATTTTAATGATGACAACACTAATGGTGATAACAGTTAAAATGAACACTTACTAATCAGTTAACACATGATAGGGTCTGTCCTATATGGGTCCTATTCCAATGAAGAGCAGTTTTAAAATGTAGAACAAGGCTGTGTAAGATCATAAAAGTCTGGTGTCTGCATGGGACACATTCCTTCACCAAATTTGCCTTTGTAATTTCAACTCATTCTTCAGGTTTCCGCTGAGAAGTTTCTGTTGCAAGTAGATTTTCAGATGCTCCCACATCAATGCCTGGCAATGGATGTCAGTGTACTTCACCTACATATTCACTTACACTCCGTATCTTAACCACAGTGAGTTTTAATTGCCTGAAGACTATGCAGTGTGAAGGGAAGGAACTCTTTCACCATTGCCTCTTGCTCCTAAAATGGTGCTGTGAATTGAATAAATGAATGAACTAATTATTGGGCCTGAATTCCTCCTACTTCCATATCCATTGGTATTCAGACTGTATAGAATGTCTAACTTAGTTTCAGTCCATTAGATGGTTTTGGTGACTATTAGCACATTCTCTGAGTCTGCCTGTGATTTCAGGCCAATGGTGGTAGACAGTTCTTACTTCCACTGGCAATGACCCACTTCTTTGTGATGCAGCTTCTACTTCTACTTTTTTAACCCAGGGTTTTCTCTGATGCCTTGGAAATGATCAGTACATGTACAAGTGCATGCTGAAAATAAGAAAGAACTAAGTCCCCTAGGAGTGATTCTCAGTTAATAGGGGAGAGTGTATTCAGTAAATACCTCAAGCTTTTCCGCAGACAATTCTAGCAGGCAGTCGGTAAAATTCTCTAAGGTCCTGGAGTAATTTTGCTGAGTTCTGAAACAGTGCCCTTAATAGCATACACTGATGTTGGCATCTCTCCATTTTGTCTCACTCCCAAGCTTCCTCTCTGCTACTCCTGCTCATTATACTACAGCCCTTAACCTAGATACTGAGATGGAAGACCTAGGAAATGTGGAGTTGAAATATTTCATTGAACTGTAATTGAATCTTAGTTCAGAAGCATATTTTTATTACTGCTTAAATCATTTCTTACCTATTAATTTACTTGTATGATGGTTTTCTTTCACTGCATTGAAAAAAGGAAAATGTATACACATGATACAGACAGATAGGTAGGTAGATAGACAGATAGATATGCACTATTTTGCAAACTATTTCCAATATTACATTTATAATTATTATAATCAATATACTCTTCATCTTCACAATACTGAATCATTACCTTTAGAATGGAGGAGTTTGGGAAAAGGCAATGTTATTTCTTTATTGGGGCAGTGAGAAGAAAAAGTCTACTCGGGAAAAAATACATTATAGACATAAAAGTCAGAAACTCATCTCTAAAGTGGAAAGAAAAGGAAAACAAATAACTATGGAAATCACCAAGGATGAATAATCTGTTTAGGAGCTTCCTCTACTAGAAAGTACCAATTCCAGCAGCTCTTTATCCTCCAGGTATTAAATTTCATCAGATATTTTTCAAAAATCCATATTTTCTTTCTTTTTTCCTATTAATGTATTTAATTACAATAATTGATTTTAAGGATAAATCAGTATTGCAAAACTAGTTGGGACATGCTTGTTATTTGCATAATATGTTAAGGATTTAGAGTAAAATTGGTGCTACTTTCAACCTCAATGTTGGAAAAAGATATCAAGAAAGATCAAGATAACAGACTTCTCTGTGGGAAGGTGTTTAGTAAGGGACTAATTATTTAATTGATGAAAAATAATTTTTAAAAATTAAAATGTAATGTTTAAATCTGTTCTTTATATAGATTGTTTCTGTTTTCAAAAAAATGTCCTAGGAACCCTGAAACACCAACCCAAAAGAACCTATGCACCCCAATCTTCATAGTAGCACAATAGCCAAGTGCTGGAAGCAACCCAAGTGCCCATCAGTAAATGAATGGATCAAAAACTATGGTACATTTACACAATGGAATTCTATGCAGCAGAAAGAGAGAAGGAGCTTCTACTCTTCGTGGCAGCATGGATGGAACCGGAGAGCATTATGCTAAGCGAAATGAGCCAGGTGGCAAAAGACAAATACCATATGATCTCACCATTAACAGGAACCTAATCAACAAAATGAACAAGCAAATAAAGTATATCCAAAAACATTGAAATTGAGAATAGGCTGACAGTGACCAGAGGGGAGAGGGGAGAGGATAATGGGGGGACAGAGTGAGTGGTTTATAGGAACATTATAAAGGACATATAGACAATAACAAGGGGAGGTGGAAAGGAAAAGCAGAAAGTTGTACTTGAACAACAATAAAAAATGAAAAAAGGAAAAAAGAAATTCTTTCATTCCATTTAAATTGTTAAATATAATGACATAAATATATTCATTATATTGTTTTATTATATTTATTTCTTAATGTCTGTAGGAAGTTTAGTGATAGTTCTCTTTTCATTCCTTATAATGATATTGTGTGTATCCTCTCCTCTTGATCAGTTACACAAAAGTATAATAAAGTTTATTGATCTTTTAAAACATCCAAATTTGGACTTCACTGAGTTCTCAGTTTTACACTTTTAGTTTTGCTTTATTGTCTTATTTTTATTATTTCCTTCTTTATCCAAGGGTCTGATTGGCAGGGTCATTACCTTTCATGAGATGAATGGGGAGATCATTCATTTTTACCCTTTGATATATCATTTTGGAGTTATATCTCTATTCAACAGCAATTTATATGTTTTGTATAGCATGTCTTCATTGTCATTTTAACTGAAAATACTTTCCAGCTTTCATAGCTTTTTTTCCCCTTTGATCTAGGCTGTGCTTAGAATTGTACTGTTGGGAGGGAGGTGGGTTTGGAGGGGGTTGCAGGGAGTGGTGGGGAGAAAATACAGACAACTGTAATAGAACAATAAAACAATTTTTAAAGGCAAAAAAAAAAAAAAAATCAAAGGCATTTTTTCCCCAACAATGAGATATCAGAACCAGAAATCAGGGAAAAAATCCCATTTGATATAGCAATAAGAAAACAAATACCGACCTAGGAATAAATCTAACCAAGGAGGTAAAAGACCTGTACTTAGAAAACTACACAACACTGAAGAAAGAAATTAAGAAAGATACAAATAAATGGAAACATACAGTGTGCATGGATCAGAAGAACAGACATCATCAAAATGTCCACACTACCCAAAATAATTTATAGGTTCAATGCAATAAATATTAAAGTACCAATGGCATATTTCACAGATATAGAAGGAACACATCAAAAATTTATATGGAACCATAAATGAACCCTAATAACTGCAGCAAAAAAAAAAAAAAACAAAAAGAAGAAGAAGAAGAATTTCACTGCTTAATTTCCAAGTACTGGAAAGTCTTTTTTTGTTTGTTGTTTTTGTTTGTTTATTTGTTTGTTTGTTTCAAGCTAAATTTTACTGTGATTAGTTATATATTCAAATTTTCTAAATCTTCTGTAATTTGTGTAGGGGTCTCCTTTACCACTTAATGCATGAATGATTTTATTAAAATATTCCATTTTTACAGAACAGATGTATGTCTTCTCAATGAGTATAGTTTTATACAGGATAATCAGGTTAAGTTTTTCACTCATGTTGTTTGCACTGCCCATGTCCTTACCATATAAAGTCACAGAGAGTTTAGTTAGGTTACAGGTTTCGGGTGGTGGCTCACCAGTAAACAACTCAGGACAGAACTGATCTCAGAGTTAGTGAGTGTCTGATTACTTCTGTTCCTGTCCCCATTATGATCTTAGAATTTTCAAATGGTAGCCTGGAGTGCATATGGTGTCCTTTTCCAATATTAGAGCTACAAGGCTACTTTTCTCTCACAGAAACTTTCCTGAATTAGGGTTTTTAACTTGGTCTCTTCCATTGTTTTTCTTCTTTGTGTCCTCTGCTTTCTATATTTTAAATCTTTTTTGTCTTTCATATAAAGCTGTTTTTGGTGGAGTTTTCAAAACATTATTTCTCCATTTTGTTTTCCATTATTGCATTTTATTTCTCTCCATATTAAATTGCTCTTAAAACAGTATCTAGGGTGTTTTATTTCTCTTACATTGCTACCAATTTAGTCTTCATTTTGAAAAGTCATTTTTCATTTATTTTCTTTTTTTTACTCCACTCTGTCAGTTCTCTTTTCAAGGGATACTTTTTTATTCACTTACTTCCTTGTAGACATTTAAAATCTAACTTACACATTGCTACCACAGATTCTACTGTTCTACTGTTCAAAAAATTCTTAAATTCTTTTAACTTTTTTGAAAAAAATTTATATGTGAGGTTTGTCCGTGAAAAGTCCAGCTATTGTTAGTATAAGGAGAACAGTTTGCGAGACATCTGTATAACCTGGCAGCCAAGAAGAGAAGGCTGGAATGCACATGTGTGAACAATGATGACTTAACTGTACTGGTGAGTAGGGGTCGTAGACACCATTGAGAGAGCACATGTACTATGTAGCTATCACATTCAAAATGACTGAGTCAAGCAATGAATCTGTGTCAGATTTCTCATTAAGCTTAAACATTCCTCTGCAGACACTAGTTAGATGACTCAGAAGGCTGCAGCTATGGGCAACTGGTGATTGGCAGCTTCATCATGACAATGCACTTCCTTGCAGTTTTTTAGTAAAACATCAAATCACCCAGGTGAATCAGTCCCACTACTGCTCATATTTGGTGCCCTGTGACTTCTGGCTTTCCCCAAAATTAAAATCACCTTTGAAAGGGAAGAGATTTCAGACTGTCAATGAGATTCAGGAAAATACAACAGGGTGGCTGATGGCAATTGGGAGAACTGTGTGAGGTCCCAAGTTGGCTTCTTTGAAGGGGACTGAGGTGTCACTGCCTTATGTACAGTGTTTTTTGTATCTTGTATCTTCTTCAGAGAATGTCTCTATTTTTCATATTATATGGCTGGATACCATGTAATGGACCTTTGGGATGGACCTTGTATTAATGTCATCATCCATTTTATATACATGTCTTTCTGTTAAGTGTTCAATATCTAATAAAAATATTATTTTGTTTTTATTTACATTTTCCTTATAGAACTTTAGGTGAGAACAACAAAATGGTATTTTTAAATAATGTTTTTAAACATGGGAATGATTCCCTATCCCATGGGAAGTCAGAGAGTAAAACATGTTTACAAATAATGTATGCATACATATAAAATAATCTATAATCCCGTATCACATATTTGGTCAGTGTATCTTCTATCAGAATCTAGTGTTTTGTTTTGAGATAGATTCTGTTCTTGCCATTTTTTCCTCAGCTTTCTTATCATTTTACTGGTTGCTTCCATTTTGTACTACAAAGTCTCTAATGCATATAAGAATCCATTCTCAACTGTTTTCTCTGTTTATCTAGAATGAATGAATCCATAAATTAACTTTCAATACATTTACCTCAGATAGTGCATCAATATTATGTGTCCTCAATTTATCACAAAATAAACCTGAAGAGATGTGTGTGATGGCACACATGAATTATCCTATCACTTAAAAAATATCCACCCAATTTCACACTAATCAGCCACAAAATTCAATTAGGAAGTCTTCTGCATGGAAGATTTTAGAGAAGGAATTTACTTGTCATTAAATTATACCAGAAAGTATGAAAGACAATCGAATCATTGTATGAGCAACCACAACTGTATATATATATTTGTTGCACTTTTATGACAACTTGTAAGAGTAAAGTGCTTAATGGCATCTGTTCAGATACATGGCACATTTCTGTTATTTTATAAATGAGATGTCAGCATTTAGAAGGAAGAAATTACTGATGTAGGTCTGTTTACATCACAAAAATAATAGATTTTTAAAAAGGAAGAAATTCTCAATGCTAATTTTGATAATAGGGAAAAATACATTTTATCCATGAGTTCACAAATTGAAATGAGTTTCAGTAAAAACAACCCCTTGGGAATACTTGGAATATCAATGACAAAAGTTTAAAAAATGTTTCCTTTGAAATATAAGTGCATTTTAGTTAAGTAGCAAGCTCATTTTCTTATATATACTATAAGCTAATATTTTTATTTAGAATTCCAAAATTTGAGAGAGATCCTGTTAGAGATGGAGAATTCACTATTGTCACTGATAAAAAGAAAGTTATTTTCTCTAGGAAATGGGCTCTCGGCGCCCACCCAGAGAGTCAGGATGAATTCAGTAGTACACAAATTGAGTAAATCCTTTTGAAATGCTTTTCTTCTTTTTACATCTCTCCTATCATTTACCTGAAGGGAAGAAATCAATACTATTTCAAAAATGTCACAAGGGAAAATTACAAAACAAAATAACAAGTGGAAGAATGAAGATAAACTATTTTATTTCCCCGTTATATTTTTTCTTTTTCCTTTACAATGTCTCCCATTCAGTAACTTAAGGTATCTATCAGACCATTATGTATCTTGGCATCCCATATTTTCCACAAGCGTTCTTGAATGTAGTGCTTTTACCTGTTTAATATCATTTTAAATCATTGGCTTATGAAATAAACCTGTAATTGCATGGAACCAGGTATTATGTTCACGTTACCAGTGAGTCAATGTGAATAATTTGTTCTACCTCAAGATCATACCAATTTTAGTGACAATAAACACCCAAAGGAAAAAAATCCCTTTTTTGATTTTGAGATCCCAAGTTGATTTGGGGAAACCAATAACATGATATACAGGTAGTATTTTGTGAAGTGTAAGGTGTTACAAATTTAAATATTCCTATTACAGTACTTGTTATGCTACAAAGTATTTTTAAACTTGAATTATACATGTTACTTTTAAATAAAATATAATTTTATGTTTCTATTTCATTTGTGCAAACACAGAACTATGTTTAAACTTCTTTTGCATATGTGCATATGCAACAATAAGTCAGAGACAAATTTACAAACTATCCACACACAAAACTATCAAAGTAGTAAAACTCTAATTAACAACCATAATTAAGTATGATGGGTGATACTGGATTAGAAATAAATCGCTGATCTTGATTTTAATTGAGAATTATGAAGTGTCAGGTCTTGTTCTTTACATAATCTGTTTTTTTCTCTTTTCTTTCAGTAACACTGATACAGAACATACTGCTTATAAACTATATTGTAAAATGTGGGCTTAAACATACTAAGCCTTTGTTATTAGATAATCAAACTTCATAGTTATCCAACACTCCACTAATGAGCATTTGCCGCTTTAATGGTGTGCCATTTGATTACTATAATGCTACCTCATTACCTAAAATTAAAGATTAACCCTGCAGTTTAAAATAAACTCTGATTTGAATGATAATGCAATCCAATCATTGTTAGAACAGAAAAATGCTCTTGGCTTAGTTATCACTACTTCATAAACAGAACATGGCAGGTCGTTGCATGCAAATACCAATCCTTGTTTTGAATTCTGCTGCTTACATTAGAGCGCACTGTGTGACAACCCATTTCCCCTGATTCTTTGCACTATTTTGGATATCTTTGCCAAAAGCTACAGATCATTTGGCTTTTACTCATCAAAAATATGATCGTAAATACAGATACATTGGTCATGAAATACTAGCAATCTTCAGCCGCACAATAATTAAAATGATGTTGAACATGAGTTTAGTATTTTTTAAAGAAAATTGCAGTAAACAGAAAATTTAACATTCTTAGAGAAAATAAAGAGCGTTTCCAAATGTGCCCATGGTCAACAGTTTGGGAAATTCTGCCATACTGTTTCCCAGTAGAAAAGTTAACTAAACAATTTAAAAGGGAAAAGGCAACTAGCATTCTTTGTTTGTTATCATCATCATCATCATCATCATCATCATCATCTTTTCTATAAACATTTTGAAATGTATTAATGTAATCTCTGAGTGAACAAGCTGTTTTTTAGAATTCTAACTTCAGAACAGTGAAATTTTCTTCCTTAAATTTTTTCCTATTTGACAGAATTCATTCTTTACTTCTTAATGTATACATTCTCCATAGACCTTTTGATTATAATTATAATAATTACGCTGATCTGAGAAAATGACAATCAAAGTATTACAAACTACCTTCACAGTGCAAGACAATGCAGTAGTCTCTTTTTTCCTTCATAAGGCTAGTACTTACCTAATCACATAATTTAATTATTGTCCTTGAAATAGAGTATTTTAGAAATAATACCCACTGTATATATAAAAATATATGTATATTTACATATATGTATATATAAATAGATAAAGCCTTTCATAAAATATCATACCTCAATGAAGTGAATTTTCTAAGAAAAAAAATTTACTGCCTGGCCATTGTTTTTGAAAGCTAATAAAGAAGACTTGTCTTAAAATTTTTAAGAGAAAGAAGACTAGTAAATTGACTATAAACCTAAAGTTTATCTAGAACACATTGAATAAACTTTTATAAAGTTTATAAAGGTTGACTTTCAATAGACAATTGATCAAACATATATGTATGTTCTACTTTTAAAATAATTATTACAAGATGAAATATTAATTAGAATTATGATATACAAATATTACCAAGGCAAAAAAGAATATTAAGAAATGAAATGAAATTAGAAAAATGTTTGCTAATGAAGTGAGATTGTATGCTTTTTTAGGATGGTTATAACATCATGAATATTACAAAGGAGACTTCTTCAGAGGTTATTTGCGTCCACTTTTTAGTTGAGTCAAGATGTCTCACTCAACTGTGTATGGAGATGACAAGGGATAAGGTGTTAATTACTTTGCTATTTCAGTTGTTTTCTCAGGTCAGTTTGACCAATTTTTCTACCAGTAGCCAGAGAATTTAACTGAGGTGTTTTCTTTCAGGTGCTACATCTATATTAGCTGAGTGGTCATTGGACCATAACTATACTCCTAGTAGATGGTACTTCCCAATTCCTTTATATTAAGATAGGAATTCAAACCTGTCTTGGAGAGTTGTAAAGATTAAAGGAGATAACATACCTAAAATCTGCATTAGAGAGCTTGGCACAGATTTAAAATACATAAAAGGTTGTGATATTAGTAATTTATCATAATTTGACAATGAGTCCATTTATAAATTTTGTGCTCAATGATTATGGCTTTATATATGTGTTTACAAAGTCTTAGGCAACTGTGTTATATTAATAGACTTAGAGAATGGCATTAGTTCTATATACAGATATATTTTACCTGATCCAAATATTATTTTCTATATGATCATTTCCTTAAATTTCAGATATTTTTTGAAAACTAGAAAGTAGCCTTAAAAATTACCTTGTGAGGGAAAAGAAAAAGAACAGGATGAAATATGAAGGAGAACAGGAGATGGGAAATGAGGGAGAAAAAGGTTGAAAAGACAGATTCAAACAGAGATATTGAGGAGACAAATAAGAAGGCCAAATTGAGAACGCCTGCTCATTACAGGGTTTTCAGGCCTTAACTAACCTAAGAAGCCTTTGGTTAAAAGTTAGAGTTTAGGTTTGCTTTAGGGTTAAAGGGTTTGGTTGGCCTCAGGTGGGTAGTTTTCAATGTGATCATCATGTTATTCTGGACTTACACAGGCAAGTCTGGTGAATATGATTTCAGGCCTGGATAACATTACTTAGGCAACATCCTGTTCCCCAGTAGAATAAGCCAAAGTGCCAAGTGCTGGCTTGCCTTCATCTGATACCTTCTTGATATGTTTCTTGACAAGGCTGTGTTTCTTAGAAATTTGGATTCCACCCAGGAGATATGTATCTGAAATTTATGCCTCTGAGTAATTTTTAAGACAAATGCTACAATTTATGTGACAGTTATTATTGAACAGGATGAATTACATGAGTATGGGCAAGCAGGGTTTTTTTTTCATGTAACTATCTTAAAATACATTTTAAGATTTCCTTCCTATGTGGCTACAGATATCTTGGGAAAATTCTGTAACTTTTGGGTTACTTATGGATAAATGTCTTATTTTGAAATCTTAAATAGTTCAAACTAACTATATTAGTTTTCTATTGTAACAAATGACCACAAAACTAATATGTCAGAAGTCCAGATGGGCTCTCTGCTGGTTTCTATGGCCTGGGTTTCACAATGCTAAAATAATCTTCTTTCAAGCTCGTTCAAGTTGTTGGCTGAATCTAGTTCCTTGTAATTGTAGGACTGAGTCCCCATTTTCTTGCTGATTAGCAGCTGGAGGCCACTCTTAGCTCTTCAGGTTCTTTCTTTGGTCCTTGTACATGAGCCTTCGACTAGGGTCAAAGCAGCACGTCAAATCCTTCTTAATCTTGCAGTCTCTCTGGATTCTCTTTCTACTGCGGTTGTCTTCTGCCTCAACTTAAAGAAAGTTCTCTGAGTTTAAGGATTTATGGGATTACATTGCACTTTCTTGATAATCCAGGGAAATCTTCTTTCCTCAATTGAATCTATATAGTATCTCAATTTCACAGGTTTGGGAATTAGGCCATAGCATCTTTGGGAAACCATTCATTATTCTGCCTACCATATTAATCTCAATAAAAAGTTCAATTTATCACCTATTCAAATGTTCTCTTAAAACGCTTCCTCCTGCTCAGGCCATTTTATAATTCTTTAAATGCAGAATTTAAACTTTAAGCGCAGAAGGTATTTTAGTCTGTTATTTCACTGTACCCCATTCATCTTCTACACATTGTTATTGAAATGACTGGCATTTCTAGGTTCTAGGCCATGACAAGGAGACATTTGGGAATGTCTCAGTGAAACAGAGTTGGTATACATTGGCGTGGTGGTGTCTTTGTGTCATGCCCAGGGTCCTAGCTGTCTCACATGGACCTCTACCGTAGATTCTTTGGAAATGTCCCTATACTGTCTACTTCTTTAATACATACTCCCGGAAAAACTTAACTGTGCAATAGCCAATATTCATTTGGACACTATTCCCTTATAATTACGGGAATATAAAAATAAAATATTATTTTAAATCTAGCAATACTGAACATTTTTGTTTTTAAGCAAATGGTGCATAATATACAGCTGTGCTCTTATGTACAGATCACAGCTAAAAGCATGGAATATGAATTAGAGTTGTGTGTGTCTAGATTCTGACACTAATAGCTGTGTGGCTTTGGGGAAGTTCCACAACCTCTTTGCGACTAAGATTCCTCACATAAAACATGTATACAACAATCATGTTGTAGCCAGACTTAAATTACTGACTAAACATAAAGCATATAGAACAGGGCTTGGCACTTGTAAAGCTCTTAATAAGTAACCATTATTATTATTATTTCCTTATGGATTTCCTCTGCTTTTAATAAGCTCCTATTATTCTTCCTGACTACAATCTTCTCACCTCTTCTCATATTACAGTTACCTACAAATCTTCTGTCCTTCTAGAATCAGCTCCTCATGTCTCTTCTTGCCTAATCACTGCTTCAATTATCCTTTGTGCCCCTACCACACACTCATACTTTGTTTATAACTTCTTTGTGCTATGAAAACACTTTTCTCTATTACATCTCTGACTACATTTTCTTTGTCAGTACCATCTGTGTAAAAATCACTATGAACACACTTGTAGTTTAATGAGTTGGGTATTTGATTTGCTGTAGCAAGAGAAAACACACACAATAGGGAATTGTGAGGTGCCTCAGTAACAGGATTTACAAAAGACTTATCAGGAAAGGGTTTCAGTATCTGTTGTGTGATTTGGGAAGGTTTCAAGAAAAGCGGAAGGAAGTTCAGGGGAAAAGGGGAATGGATCACAGGAACAAGTATTAAGGACACATGGACAAAAACTAAGGGGGTGGAAATGGGAGGGAGGTGGGGAGCACTGGGGGGCGGACTGAGATGGAAGTAAAAGAAAACTGTACTTGAACAACAATTAAAATAAAATAAAATAAAATAAAGAAAAGGGGTTTAATTATGGATTGGTTTAGTCAGGAAGCGGCATACTTATATGATTGATGTCTTAGTCTGTTCAGGCTGCTACAACAAAATACCATGTCCCGGGTGGCTAATAAAGAACAGAAATTTATCGCTCCCAGTTCTGGAAGCTGGAAGCCTAATATCAGGGTGCCAACATAGTTGGTGAGGGACCTCTTCTTCAGACTTCTCCTTGTATCCTCACATGACAAAGAGAGGCACAGGAGTTCTGCAGGGTCCCTTTCTTAAAAGCATTGGTCTCTTATGTGAGGGCACCATTCTCGCATCCTGGTACTTCACAAAGGCTTCCACCCGCTTCTGCCATCAAACTTTGGGTGTTAAGAATTCAACATATGGAGTTGGGTGCAGGGCACACAAACATTCAGACCACAGCTACTGGGCTGAGTATCTTAATAAATATTATGTATAGGAAGGACATTCTACAGAAAAGCTAAATCCATAAAAAGCAAATAAAGAGCAGTCAATCATTTCAGTCAGAAGAGTGGGGTATTTAGTATTTGGTATGTTGGACAAGGTTTATGTTAATATTCAGACATGATTATGCATTGGTCTTGTTTTTGTCTAGATCCATCATGATCAGAGTAACTTTGTCTGATGCTGATGTTCTGTGAAATCCCTGATGTTCAACAGAAGAACATGGAAACCTGACTATAAGTATTCTGGCTTATAGTAATACCAAGGCCTGCTTGTCTTTTTCTGACCTTACATTATTATATGTCTCTTTCCCACTAAAATTATGTACCTCTGAGATTAAAGGATTATTCATTATTATAGCCCCAAAATTTGCCATAGCAACAGACACGTATTAGGATACAATGAATATTTGTTGAATTAATATTTTATGTAACAAAAACTGTTACTAGTTTTTTTTTCATAGACATGTAAAGGAAACACTAATATACAGGGTCTGGCAGAAGTAACATTTGCTTGAGTGTGGTTGGTAGGCTAATAAGGGTGTAATAATTTATAATTTTAATTTGAACATTTTACTTAAAATGTCCTATAGTATATTGATTGTGAAATTGTTATGTTACAGAATTATATGCTTATGATTTTGTAATAAAAGTAGGTGTTACTTGTGTCATACCCTTTATTTATTGAATATCCATCCCTTCTATCATCATTGACTCATTAATAGATATATCTAATATAAAAATAGTGGATTCCATATTAAAAGTAAGAGTAGATTCCAAATTGACTTTTCTTAAAAGAAGAGTCATAGTTTAAAATCAAATGTGCTATGAAAAATATAAAATTAATTGTAATTTGTGACTAAGGTTTTAGATGGCAGCTTAATAAAGAAAATTTAAATTATAATCCCTATTTGCTAATTGACATTTTAGGCAATGTTTGCATCCATTCTGCAATTATAACACTTTCCGCTTGACAAACCTTATAATGATCATGAGTTTATTCACTCTGAATTCAAGGATACAACTTATTGAAATATGAGCATCTCAAATCTGGGGCCATGTGCTTGAGCCACAGCTGGTGACACCGTGATGACACATTATACTAACAAATAATTAAATTTACTTCTCTCCTCTCCCAGTGCTCCACTGACAGATGAAACCAGGCAGTATATTCTCAAAGCACCATTGTACTTGTGATGCATCGGAACAGAATGCCGCCAGAGAGTCTCTCCCCCTAGTGAAATATTGCTCTGTCACAGGGTCTTAGAGACCTAAGCATCCATCCATTTCTGAATGCAGTCCATGGGAATATTTGAGAAATACAATCAAAGTTTGTAAAATTTATTTTTAATCTTAATATATCAAAATTGGAATGCATATGTATGATAGCTGGGAGCTCAGGCAATTCAAACTCATAAATAATGCATTTTCTACGTATTGCACCTATGTGAAAAGACTAGCTCACTTTCTGAGCAAAAAAAGCTAAAGGTAAAGGGCAGACACACTAAACAACTGTCTACAAGAGTGAGTGCGAATATAGTCCCTGAGATAAACAGAGGCTATTTATGTGAGGTTTAAGAAAAATAGACTCAGAATTACCATACACAAAAAGTGATACAGTGAGAACTTCTTACTTTAAGTTCTAAATCTTTTTCCACAAAGTTTTAAAGCCTGTGGTGTCAACACCACACATTTAAGTGATTACGAACAGAACAGAACAAAGGAGTACATGAGGAGTCACTGTGCAAGGTCAACAACAGAAGGGTAATACAGAATATAAAGGTGGTGAAATTCATCTGGCTACTCCATAGCTATCTGGGTGTGTAACTTGTTGTAAACACTCTGACCCAAAGTAATCATCCAGTTTATAATCAGTTCAGCCAAGGAACCATCAAAGCACATGGGGAAGTGTAACAGCCCTGCCCCTCCCAGACAGACAGAAACACAGTGCCTTCCTGAAGGTACTTCGCTAAAGGGACACAGGTGGAACTTGAAACCTATCCCATGTTCTGCTCACAAGCCAGCAGCCCTTATGTGGTGGGGTCAACTCAGAGCATAGGGGATTTTTGCCTAAGTATTCCTGAAGTGAGTGACTTTTATGAATTGTCTATCCATAGAGAGCACTTCTTTGTAATTTGTACAAAGTAGCTATATGTACTTCTAGAAAATGTAGAGAAGAGAAAAAAGTCAGATGCAATTATTAGTTAAGTGATCCTTAATAGGTAAAAAAAAAATCAATGCATTTCAGAAGATACAATAGGTCCAGGATAGGCACCAGGTGGTGCTATAAATTAATAACACTGTAGGACTCAGCTTACCTTATCAATTATAAAAAGACTAGCTGGATCCTGGCCATAAACTTTCTCAGAAACATCTTTGATAACCTGGGTCATTTTCATGATTTTCACTTTGTTCAACAACTGACTTTCATGCTGTGCATTTATAGACTCCCTGTTGAGCGGGTTAATCTGCCAAATCTCACACCCATATTTCCTCCTTGGGAAGGAGGAAATTACTTCCTACATAGATGTTGAAACCATGGACAACATTCACCATCTGTAAGAATGGTACAACATTTGCTATCGAGATAGCACAGACCTTAAAACTGAAACCACATCTTAGAGTACCCCAACTTTGTCAGAAATTATATGTGTTTTACCTGGATATCAGACCTTTTGGGTTTCTCAGGGAAAATAGAGTGCTATCGATAGTAAAGTTGCAATTGGGAGATTGTGTATATGATCAGGAAGATTGTGCATATGATCATTTACTATCCAGTATGGATACATTTTAATCATTTAGCAACTAACTGGTACAGCCATTGCAGGGCATGTGGGCTGATGGGAGTCATAGGTGGAACCGACCTCATATTTCTACCCCAGCTCTTTCTATTTGTAGTTTGCACCCTGCTCTTGTGGTAATTCCTTTAGCTGCCACTTGTGCTTCCCTAGCAGGTTAAGCCTTGCATCTTACTATGTGAATAAATCCTTGTTATTTCTATTAGAAATAAAAGTTTAGGAGGATTAGAGTAATTTATTTATAAAATTTTTACTTTGCAACTGAAAGAGTACTTTTTATGTCCTCAGTACATTATTTCTTCAAATACAGCCTTATCATTTATATCTGCAACCTCTACATTTTAATGTTCAGATGCAATGACATTGATTCCTTATAATATAGTTACAAAAATTCAGGTTGCCCCATCCTACGATTCCTTTTCTTCTAGCTTGTTTCACTGGTATTTTTCTTCTTTTAAATATCAAAATTCTTGAACTAGAATCTTTACTTTAGTTCCTTATGTTATTATGTCTACAATATTGACGTACTGGTCTGATAAATAGGTTCCTGCCAAGGAAATTACTAATCGTCAAGGTTCTAATTCAATAGTTTATTTCCACATTATAGCAAGTTACTTTCTACCTCCCTTAGAACATTCTTTCTAAGTCTTCTCTGATAATATTTCCTTCTACTTGCTCTGTGTATTTTGGTGTTCTTTCAAATTTTCTTTTCCATCTTTTTCTC
>PVKM010008266.1:0-39356 GCA_004027735.1 Carollia perspicillata
GACCATCTGTTTGAGTCTCTGCTTTCAATTCTTTTTGACGGTGTTTTATCCGCGGGCCAGGTGAGCTAGAACACATCGGGGTGGGGATTACTTTCTTGGAACACGGGTTTAACAGCTGGGCCAGGCCCCCAGGGAATGCTGGTGCCTCTGGTCAGAAGCCTGGAGAAAGCACCAGCCCGGGCTGAACAGAGTGAAAATGCCCAGGCAGGCTGTCCTGGCAGAAACCGCAGAGGGCGGTGGACGTGCTGAAGTGGATGTGGAAACACCCCCTAGGGTCATGCTCCATGGGAGGGCCCACAGGACACACCATCTCCCAAGGTATTCAGAGAGTGGTGCCAGCAGCAGGAAGAAGGTGGGTAGTGGCTTCCTCTGCAGGCTGTCACGGAGCTGGGCTCATCCATGTCCTGACGTACTAAATACTAGAGCCTGGCTGGGCCAAGAACCAGAGCCTTCAATTATCCTGAAACAGCATGACAGTGAGTTTTAGGTGTTGCCATGGTAATATTCACAGCCAGGTGATCCTAAGTAATCAGGGTGGACTTCACCAATAAGCTGAAAGGTCTTAAGAATAAAACTGAGCTGTGGCTGGTGTGCATCAGTGGATTGAGCGCCAGACTGCGAACCAAAGGGTCGCCATTTCGATTCCCGGTCAGGGCACATGCCTGGTTTGCAGGCCAGGTCCCCAGTAGGGGGTGCTAAAGAGGAAACTACACGTTGATGTTTCTCTCCCTCTCTCCCTCCCTCCCCCGCTCTAAAAATAAATAAATAAAATCTTTATTTTAAAAAGCATTAAAAGAATAAAACTTAGGTTTTCCTAAGGTAGAAGAAACTCCACCTTGTCATAGAGAAACAATGCTGGACACTAAAGTGGTCAGGATAGATTTAAATCAGTAACATACTGCAACGATAGGAAAAGGGTACAGTGTGGAGTGAACTCAACTTTAAGGAGAGAGTGAGGGAACAGAGTGGAGATCGAGTGGGGGCTCTGGAGAGTCAGGGAGGTGAAAAATTAGAGAAAGCAGGAAGAGGGGTGGGTCCACATGGAGCCCATCTGGCCTTGCTAAGGGGCACTTAGGGAAGTTCAGCTGCTCCTCTTCCACAGAGGCGGGGAGTGGGGTCCCATCTTCAGGTGTAGCCGCAACAAACAGGCAGCTCTTTGGGCAGCCCTGAGTTTCCTCAGGCAGGCCCTTTAAGAGGGGTTGGGGTCATCCTAGAGATGTGGCCTGGGGCTGTTAGATACCTTGTCAGTGTGTTTTTCAAGTCTATATAGGCCAAGGTGAGATGAATGGGCGGCCACTTCGTTAACACCCACAAACCGAAAGGGCAAGGGCAGAAGAGTGGGACCCTGAGGGTGGGCGTAAAGAGCCGTGAAACCCTTTGCTGGTGAACAGGCTTGAACCCCACTCAAGAGCTGGTCGGCTGCCAGAAGGGAGGACTCAGTGGTGAGTTTGTACTGTGACAACCCCCTACTCTGTCCCTCCCCACAGTGACCTGTGGTCTTCTACTTGAGTGACTGTCCACCGCAGAAGGGGGTGCCCAGATAGTTCAAGGACTAACAGACGTGGGATGAGCTGGCATGGATACCCGCAGAGGAAGGAATCGCCTCAGCGGTGAGCAGCCTGATGGTACAGAGGTGGGGGGTCAGGTAGTGAACGGAGTCCTGGGCAAAATCCAGGTCACAGTGGACCAGCTCGTCCATCCCCAACTGTGTGATTAGAGGTGATGAGAATGAATCTGCTGACAAGTGGGAGAAACTTCCACCTTTGAGTCACTATCCTGGGGAATATAAGAGTGGAAGGGGCAATAGGAATCCTCCGAAGCTGCCCCCACTCCCAACCCAAGCAGTAAAATGGAAACAATATCCCATCCATGAAGATTAGGCCGCCGTCAAAGGCCTTGAGTGTGCCGGGAGGGGTCCCTGACTTCTCTGTTTAATCCTCTGGTGGGCCACGCAGGCACCAGATGGGCCCTGGAGAATGGTCATGGACTGCCACAGGCCCGACGGAGTGGACGCCCCATCCAGCTACTGGGTGGACAGGGAGGTCAGGCCAGAAGGGAGGTCAGGCCAGAGCATATTCCCAAATCCTCAGGTATGTTGCATGTTGCCATTGGTTTGGCCACTGAATCCTTTTCTATTTTGATTAGAAAGAAGGATCAGAAATAATGCACGTACCCATGAGATGGACAAGCATTCACTGTTTTCCCCAGGGCTAGGATCGCCAGATAAAATACAGATGCCTTTTCTGTTTGCAGGGATGATGGCAAAGTTCTGGAACTAGATGGAGGTAGCGGTAGCACCACACTGTGAATATACTAGATGCCAATACATTTGTAGACTTAAAAATGGTATTTTGTTATGTGTATTTCAGCACAATGAAAAAACAAATAAAAAAATACAGGATGCCCAGCTGAATTTGAATTCAGATAAACAACGAATAATTTTTTAGGATACGTATATTCCAAATATTACTTCGGATATGCTTATGCTAAACATTTTTTGCTGCTCCACGTGACTAGTCATCAGGAAAATGCAAATCAAAACCACAATGAGATATGACCTCACACCCGTCAACATGGTTCCTATCAAAAAATCCCGCAGAAAACAACCAATGCTGGTGAGGATGCGGAGCTGCCAGAGCCCTCGGGAGCTGTTGGCGGGAATGTAAAATGGTGCGGCTGCTACAGAAAGCGGTGTGGACGTTCCTCAAAATAAGAAACTAGAAAACCTCACCATTTTCTGTTTATCTGTTCATCTGCTGATGGGCATTTGGGTTGTCTCCATCTTTTGGCAATCATGAATAATGCTGCTGTGAACAAGCCTATACACGCCTCTTTGAATCCCTGCTTTCAATTATTTGGGATATATACTCAGCAGTGGAATTTCTGGGTCACATGGTCACTCTATATTTAACTTTTTGGGGAACTGCTAGATTTTTTCCACAGCGCCTGCACCATTTTACATTCCCACTGGCAGTGCCCGAGGGTTTCGATTTCCCCACATCCTTGACAACACTTGTTATTTTCCATTTTGGATTATAGCCATCCTAGTGGGTGTGAGGTGGTCAATTTTCTATTTGATCCTTTATCACCTTCTTTTTCTTTTTTTAAAAAAGATTTTATTTATTTATTTTTAGAGAGAGGAGAAGAGGAAGGGAGAAAGAGAGGGAGTGAAACATTGATGTACAGGAGAAACACCTATCGGTTACCTCTTGCACGCCCCCAACTGGGAACCTGGCTCGCAGCCCAGGCATGTGCCCGGACCAGGAATTGAACCTGCGACCTTTTGGTTTGCGGGACCATGTCCAACCCACTGAGCCACACCTTATCACCTTCTAACACACTGTACCAGTTACTGAGTCTTGATGACTTTGTCTGTTGTCTACCTCGCTGCTGGAAGAGGCTGCTCCGCTATCTGCAGTTGGACACAGGGACATGGGGTTGGACCCACAGGGAGGTGCTAGTTAGTTTCCTACCCCAACACCTTCTAAACCAGCCACAGTGAAATTCCACTCAAAATGTATGCCTGCATGCAGCCTGGTGCGGGAATGAAGGGGGTCCCCAGGGGGCTGTCTTTCTCCGGGAAACCCTGGATGGCCCCACCACCCTCAATGGCAGCTTTGAGTCTGTGTGGGAGCCAGAGCTCTGAGGCCAGGCCAAAACCCACCTCTCCAGACACCTCAGCACATCCTCCCCAAAAGCAACCTGTGATTGAATTAGAATCAAGGTGGCCGCCTGCTGCCCCCCACCCACCCAAGGCCTGCTGTGAACCCATCGCCACCTTCAAAGAGACCGTTCAGAGAGCAGAGGAGGCAATAAAACGCACACACATGCCTACTGTATTTTTCTTTTCCCACCAGCATTGCTGGGGCCTTGGCCGCACATCCATGCCCCACAAGGGGCTCCTTTGAAGCCAGGATGGGGCTGCAGAAGGGGGACCCACAGAAACCCACAAGTGCCCACTATTCCTGGGAGGGCCCCAGACAGGGTCCAGTCCACAGTCTGGCAGGGCCAGCCACCTCTCAACAAGGGTGTGGTCCCCAGGGCCACGTCTGTGGGAGCTGGGAGCCTTACAGACAGTTTCAAAAAGGCTGGTGGCCGGATGGGGGGAAGCGGCTGCAGGATCCTAAATGTCCTTTTCCTAAAGTCCTAGAATACCCCTGTGGTTGCCACGGGCTGCTCACCCTCAAGGGATCTCTTTTGCTCTGGGAGAAGAATTCCACTTCCCTGGACTTGGAGGCTGGCATGGGACTCGAGGGGCTGGGCTAGCCCTTGGGCACAGTTGTGACATCAAGCTGGCTTAAGTCACCAAGTTGGATGGGCCTAGGATTGGTTGAGAGTTACCTGGGCTGAGGGAAATAGACACCTGAAGTGGAGGCCCGAGGGGACTTTGTGTGGTCTGAAATGTTTTAGTTTAGGTATTTTTTTATTTCAATAATGAAGTATTAAAATGTAGACAAAGCAAAAAAGACTGATAATTTGCCAAGAGCTGACATTTGAGGGCTGGTGGCCAGGTGGTGCCCTAAGCTCTTACATAACATGCTTTGGGCTGTTGGGACCATTAGAATCCCTTTTCACAGGTGAGGCACAGAGAGGCCAAGACATCTGAGAGAGGTCACACAGTGAACCGATCGCAGGGTGAGGATGTGAATCTGGACCTACTCTTGTTAACCCAAATTCAGCAATGGCCTATCCTACATGGTTAGAACACAGCCATGCGTTATATTTTTCTTTTTCTTTGAACTCTCTTTTTTAAACTTTTATTTTGGTAAAGTATAACAAAATTTGCCATTTTAACTGTGAAATGTAGTGGCATGAAGTACATTCACGAAATTCTGTGCAATTACCACCATTATTTACCTCCAGAACTTCTCATTGCCCCAAACAGAAACACAGCATCCACTAAGCATCTCCCCGCACCCAACCCCTGGCACCGGCTGATCCGCTTTCTGTTGCTATGGATTTGTCTGTTCTGGATATTTTACATAAATGGAATAATGCACTCTGTGGTTTTTAGTGTCTGGCTTCTTTCACTCAGCATGATGTTTTCAAGGTTCATACATGTTGGATGTAGCCCGTGTCACGGCTTCACTCCTTTTCATGGCTGAATAACATTCTATTGTGTGGCCCGGCCATTTTTTTATTCATTCATCAGCTTATGGACATTTGGCTTGTTTCCACCTTCCGGCTACTGTCACTAGTGCTGCTGTACACATGGGTGTGTAAGGATCTGTGAGTCACAGCTTTTAATTCCTTTGTTATTCAGAGCGGGGAGAAAGTAGTTTTATAGTTGTGAGTGCAAAAAAACAGAATTTACTCTTGTACTATGACTTATGAATTATTGTATTATTTTTCCATACAACACCTGTAAATCTACTTTTGCCCCACCCTGCATTTTTCTTACACACATTTTTCATATAATACTAACCATCATGGACATTACTTTGTAAAACAGTGTTACTGAGTTATGATTGACATACCAAAAACTGCACATAGACTGCAGTTTAATATGCACGATTCAATGGGTTTGACATACATTTACACCTGTGAAACCATCACCTTTATCAAGATGGTGAACACAGCTATCACCCCAAATGGGTTCCCTCCTGCCTTTGTCATCCCTCCTTCCTGCCTCTCCCCAGACAACCTCTGACCTGTTTTCTGTCTGTTTACACTTAGTAGTTCTCACTTTCTAAAACAGCTTATAGTGTATGTGCTGCTGAAGCAAGCAATAGAACAGCTTATAAATGGAATTTTACAGTATGTAGCCTTTGGGGTCTGGCTTCTTTCACTCATCAGGATGCCTTGGAGATACCTCTGTGTTGAGTGTCAGTAGTTCACCCCTTTTTATCAATGAGAAGTATGTTGTTGTATGTTCATCCTTTCTCCTGATGATGGACATTCTGGTTATTTCCAGTTTGGGACAATTGCACCTAAAGCTGCTGTGAGCATTTGTACACAGGGTCTGTTTTCTCTCTGGTAAATACCAAAAGGGAGAAAGGCTGGCCCCCACGGTGAGTTCAAGTTCAACTTTTTTTTTTTAGGCATATGAAAATTTATTACTATTGTGTTTTCACCACCAGAACTTATTATCTTGTCTTCCCTTCTTGCCTTTCTATAAGGCCAAAAGAGAGACATTGCTACTTTGACAACCTTAAAGGGAACTCCATAATGTCACCAACAGCATGAGCTTTGTGACCAAATCCAGCAACCAGAACTTCATCGTTTTCCTCAATAAAATTCAAACAACCGTCCCTGGGTACAAAGGTTGTGATTTTTTCGCTGTTGTCGGTCAGCTGGTCACTGACATACTTCCCCATGGCAGAATTTGGCTGCTTGGCTTTGACGCCTACTTTCTCCAGCACTATTCCTGTTGCATGGGAAGCGCCTCCAAAAGGGCTGGTCTTCAGGGCTGTGCCCAAATGGGCTTTCTTGTACTGCTTGTCATGCCACTTCTGATCTCATCGGTGGCTCCGGAGCTTCCTGACAGTGTAAGACTGTGACCCTTGCCCATCCTGCCAGGCCACGGGCCTGAGCAAAAGCGAGAAGCAGCCCAGGCCATGTTTAACTTTTGAAGAAACTGCCAAACTGCCTCTCCAAGTGGCTGCACTGGTTTGCATATCCAGCAGCCTGGACAAGACTTCTGTTTACCTCCCATCCAGCACATAATAGGGTCAGTCTTGGTCATGATAACCATTTCTGGGAGGAGCCATGGGAGAAACATACCAGAGGTGACTAGAAACAGAAGATTTTGACAAAATGTGATGATCCTTTTAGTCATCCCTTCAACCTATAAACATGGGTAGTAGGACTCTTTCTTGTTCTCTCCAAGCTGTGACAAAATTTCATGAGTTGTCCTGTAAAATATTTGTCAAGCACTGTGTGCTCCCTGTTGCGCCAGGCCTTGGGCATACAACAGCAAACAGGATGGACACAGTTCCTGCCCTCAAAGAGCTGGCTTTCCCTTGGCTGGAATTGGTTCTCTAGAAGCAAAGCCTGAGGTGAGATTCAGGTCACGTGAGTTTGGGAGAAATGTATGAGGGAGTAAGGGACGCAAGGCAAGTAGGGGAAGGATCAGGCAAGGAAGCGGGCTCAGTGAGAGTCAAGCCTCAGTCTGGCCTGGGTTAGAGGGTAGCCCTAGAGCCTGAAACCACCAGAGTGGTCCCATTTTGATGCAAGGGGTCCAGCCTCGTGGGCCCCATATCATTCAGTGTGGGCTTCCGTAGGGTATGTGTATGTGTGTGTTTTCAAGGGGCACGGGCAGACCCTCCCTGATGAGGCAGTTTGATCAAGGGCAGTTCACAAGGGGTGGCTGTGAGCTGTCAGCAGCCAATAGTTGGAGCAGCTGGCATAGGAGTACACCAGCCAGTAAAAACGTTCTGGGTGGGGCACCCACAGCATCCTCTACAAAAAATGGTGCCCATTAGACAAATTATCACACTGACAATAATTTAATCACAGTTATGATGAATGCAGCCTATGAAGAAGGCTCCATCAGAGGAAGGGAGAGGAAGGTTTTGGGGTGACAGGGAACGGAGGGCTAAGTAATAGATCTGGAATCCTGGCTGCCATGTCATTGGAACCTGGGGGCTTCTCCAGGACACTCTATAAAAAAGGAAGCTGAGCCTCAGAATTTAAGGAGATTAAGGCCCCTAAACCAGTGGTTGAACTTGGACAACCTTTTACCGAGCACCTACTGTGTGTGGTTATTATTCTCTGCACAGGGAAGACCCTGTGATTAACATAGCCAACCCCTGTCCACGTGGAATTTATAAATACCAAGGGAGTGACTAGTAGCTCATTTATTCTTTATCCCGTCTTACTGATGATTATTTCCCTCTTCCAGGAAATTTGAGGCTCACACAGGTAAAGTCACTTGTACAGACTCACACAGCTGATAGGTGACTAGGTGTGGATTTCACCCCAGAGCAAGTGGTCCCAATCACTTTGCTATACATGTCTCTGAATATTATTGTCCGAAGCAGCAGGTACCATTTCCATGCACCAGAATGTGTGCTAAGGGATGTCCCCATTTGTTTATTCAACAAAAGCACACTGAGCACTTATTATGTGCAGGCACCCCCAGTTTACAGATGCAGAAACTGAGGCCCAAGGGGCATTTCCAAGAGATGGGGGTGCACTGTCCCTGCCACGCCTCCTCAGTTGGGTGTTTGTGGAGAGCAGAACCAATAAAATAGCATTAGTTTGATCAAGATAGCATAAAGTCTATAAAACAAAGTAGAGTCACTTATGTCAACCGAAATGACTGTCAGTCAGCCATGACACTTTGGATCAAGAGGAAAAATACCTAAGTCAGAGCAGATATGTCTGGCAAGGAGACACACCTAAGATATTTGCAGAATGGCCATGTCTGCAGAGTGGGACCATCCATAGATAGGCTTCTGGGGAAATTACACACTTACCAGCAGAAGTGTCAAGCAGAACAGCCATGTACCACCCATAGGCTCCTGGGCAAATTCCACACTTGGCAGCAGGGGCGCCAAGACACTTATCAAAAAGACCCAGAAGGGCAGAGCACACGATTTTCAAGGTATACTGAGGCAGGTTCCAGACCACTGCTGAGGCAGCCGAGCTCCACACACCAAAGTGCTGCTCCAGGGCACGCTGATCTCCCTTGGCATCAGCTGCCAGAGGCTCTGCTCTGTTGGACTGGGGACTTTGTCTGCCCTGCTGCCCACCTGGCTCCGGAGATGCTTCCTTACAAGACGCTGACAACTTCCTCGCCCACCGTACTGTCTCCTGAACCTACAGCTGAGACTCCTGGGACTTGGGTTCGTTATTCCCCATTGATTGCTGTGTGCGTATGCTATGTTCTGTTAGATTGTTAGAGTGTGAGTAGGATATTAATGTACATTGATGTTCTACTTTGAGTGAACCTGCATTCAATAAAAGCTCAGTGAATAGCATAGTTCCTGTGTGTGACTCTTTCCTATTCCTTGGTGCCAGGCTGCGCAGCAGGCAGCTAGCTGAGCAGTTGGCTGACTTAAGAGCAAAGACTGTATCACGAACATATGCTCATCACAGTGTTCCACCTATGCAGAGCATTCAATTTGTGCTCAATTAGTCCAAGTGACAACATCTACCACCACGTTCGCATCGCCTGCTGTCCAGGCGCCACGAAGCAGAAGCTGGGACGGGGCCACGTGTTCGTGCAGCTGTGGCCAAGGCAGTCAGAAACCCCGCTTCCGCCGCCGCCTAGGGCCCGGGTCAGACCCGCTAGTCTGGAGGCCTCAGCCAGGAGCGCGCGCGCCTGCGCTGGCGTCAGACTCGCGCGGGCGCACGCACGTCGGCGTCAGGCGCGCGCGCGCACGTTGGCGGCGGCAGCGGCGGTTCCTGCTGGGGGTTGCTAGCGGCTGGCGGCTTCGAGGGGAGCGGCGGCGTTGAGGGTCTCACAAGTGGCGGCTGCGGCAGCTCAGCACGAGGCTCGCGGCCCGGCTCGCGCCTCTGTGGGCGTTTCAGTCCAGTCCAGGGGCGCAGACAAGGCGACGGCTGCGGCCGGAGGCCGGCGGCCTAGGCCTCAGCGCGGCGGCGGGCTCGAGTGCTACGCGAAGACGGCCTGCGGGTCCTGCGCGGCGGCACCATGAGCGTGGAGGCGTACGGGCCCAGCTCGCAGACGCTCACCTTCTTGGACACTGAGGAGGCCGAGCTTCTTGGCGCCGACACGCAGGGCTCGGAGTTCGAGTTCACCGACTTCACTCTACCCAGCCAGACGCAGACGCCTCCCGGAGGCCCCGGTGGCCCCGGAGGTGGCGGGCCGGGGGTCCCGGTTGGCGCGGGTGCGGGCGCTGCGGCCGGACAGCTCGACGCCCAGGTGAGCGGCACATGGCGGCGCCGGAAGACGGGCCGGGCCTCAGCGCCCAGGGGCCTGATCCGGCTCCCCCCTCTGGCCGGTTAACCTGCCCGGCTGGCCCCGGAGTAACCTGTTCCGGGTCCCTCACTCCGGTCGGGTCCGGAGTAACCTATCTTGGGACCCCCTACTGGTCAGATTCAGAGTAACCTGTCCTGGTTCCCATACTCCTACTGGGCGCAGGGTAGACCTGCGCCGGGTCTCACTCTATTCGTCTCTGGTGATCTGTCTTTAGTACCTGTAAGGCTGGGTCCAGAACTAGTTCAGGCCAGGTCTTAGGTGACTTGCCTGAAGTCCTCTTCTGAGTCCGTCCGAGGTGACCTGCCCTAGGCCCGTCTCCTGCCAGGTTGGGGTGACCTGTCCCCGAGTGCCCCTCATCTGGGTGCGGGAATATCTACCCAGATCCTCCTTCCCGCTGAACCCGAGTCCTGCCCCACTCCTCCCACCTGTGGTGGCAACCACCTGGGCAACCCCCATTCACACCCACCGAACGCCAGGGTCAGATTTCCCCAGGCCCAGGGACTCTGGCTTGGGGAAGGTGGAGGATCCTGGAGCAGAAACGGAATTTTTGCCCCCAGTGGAGAACTCCACACTCGCTGGCTACTGGAACTATTTTAGAGGCAGGTTGCATTTTGTTTTTCCTTCTTGCATTGCCTGTTGCTGAAACCGAAGTGTTACATAACTCCACAGCCCTGCCTTGGAAAAGTTGGGTTTGAGTTTGTTCCTCCAGTGGGCAATGATAGTGGTTTTACATAAATGAGTCTGCCACATCGGAAACTTTTGTTTTTAATGATGTGAACATTTACTGAAAGCTACTTGGGTATTTTAAATTCGGGTTTGGGTTATGAGAAGTATCAGGCATACAGTTCCTGAACCTGGGTCCCAGCCTCAGAGGTGAGAGAAGGGGCTGGCTAGAGTCCTGGGGAATGTGGCCGTCATCTTCTGTATCTCAGATTCCATTCACCAGCTTTCCTTCTGCCTGGCACCTCCCCCAGGTTTATTTTCCTGAATTCTAAGCCAGGGAGGAGGTACAAGGCTCACCTTGTCACAGGTGTCCCATGGCATGAGGACCCAGTGCCAGGGCTGGGGAAGCTACCCTAACAAGTCAGCCAGAGTGAGCTCACACCTCTTTCTGGCAGGTGGGGGCTTGTATTTTGGTTGGGAGTCTAGTTGGTTGAGTCACTCCTGTGGGTAGACCACCCACTTGGACTTTCTTTTAGCCCCTAATAGAAGCAGAATACATTTGACTCATTCTAACCCCAGGTTCCTTAAAATAGAAGCCTGATGGGTGGGACAGCAGGGAGAACAGGTGTGCAAGAATGTGCGTGTTTTTTGGTTTTGTTTATGTGTGGTGGATGGAGGGAGGTGAGAGGGGAGAGTTTGCTTGGAGAGAAGAATGAGCTGTGGGAGGTGTGTGGTCACATCTCTAGTCTCAGACTCTAGACATCTGTTTCCACAGCTATAAAATGGGACAAAGCAGTTTTGGTTTTGTTACTTTTAAACATATGAAATCTGGATTAATGTATGAGTGGACCTGAGAGTGCTGTCTCTCACTTGTGCTCAGTGTCTCTGGAAGACCAAAGATAAAGATCACTTGGTTGAGCAGTGTGCCATGATCTGTGGCAGCCCAGGGTTGTGAAAGGTAAGTTTTATTACAGATCTTTTTGATTAGCAAACACAAAATAGCAAACTTGGGGCAGCTCTGGTTGTAGTTTTGTTCCTTGTGTTTTCAATTAATTGAAGGCATGTCCTTAGTTGAAATAATCTATTTATTTCCCTGCACCTGAACACTGAGCTCTACAAACTAGAAGCATTAAAGCTCTCCGCCGGAGGTAAACATTGCAGTTGAGCTCATTTGAGTTCTGATGATATCAAAAGGAGCTGTCCTTTCTTAATTTTAGTTAACCTTGATGACCTACCCACTTGTAGCCTTTTTTTAAAAGATTTTATTTATTTATTTTTAGAGAGTGGGGGAGGGAGGGAGAAAGAGAGGGATAACATTGATGGGTTGCCTCTTGTGCACCCCCAACCAGGGACCCAGGCATGTGCTCTGGCTGAGAATCGAACTAGTGACCCTTCTGTTTGTGGGGTGTCACCCAACCCACTGAGCCACACCAGGCAAGGCTATAGTCTAACTTTTGGTTTGTGTATGCAGGAGGGGAGTAATATTCTTTCTGTCACAAGAGGAGGCCCTGAATTTGGGGGCAGGAAAGTCTGAATAGACTCGGAAAGTGGGGAAAAAGGTTGGTTATCTCCTCTGCCACTTGGTGGCATTGGCTGCCTGCAGTGTTTGAGAACGCTGCTGTTGTTCGTCCTCAGGAGCTGTCTGTGTAACCAACTATATGATGGGGCTTCCGGAGAGATGGAGAAAACCTCCCATTCTGAATGCCTTTTGATTTGATATTAGTGGATGAGTGGTTGTAAAGTGTAGGTGCTGTCCAGCCACTTATGTGTGGACAGACCACAGTTTGTTTACCCACACATCTGCTGGTGGACATTTGGGTTGTTTCTACTTTTACCTATTATGAACAGTGCTTCTGTGAACATTGATGTATAAGGTTCTTTGTGGATGTATGTCTTCGGTGAAATTGCTGGTCGTGTGGTAACTACATAACTCGTTCAGGAGCTGTCTGGCAGTTTTTCAGTGTGCAGCCACTTTTGATATCAGTCCCGACTGCCAGTTTTGCACAGTTGGTTTTTACCTTAAAGTTTGTTTAGAGGCAGAACATCTGTCCTGGCCAGGATGGGAGAATGGCAGATAGGAGTGAGTCCTGCTGAGTTCTTGAGTTGGTTCAGATAACACTCGTTTTCTTGTTTATGAAATGAAATTGATATTTATCAAATCCCTGGAGATCCTGGGGTGAAGAGTGCTGGCATAGTCCTGCCAGCTATCCTGAGACAGTTTTCATGAGCAGCTGACCCTTTCCTGGGTTTCCCCCTTACCCCCAAAGGACTGGGAACAGTAATTTCAGAAGTCCTTTGCCTAATAGTTGGTGTCGGAACCCTTCTGGTCTGTATAGGGGGAATATTTCTTCTTGACCATTGCTACAATTGTGTCTCCTCCAAAGATTGGAATTAGGGTGAAGATCTAAGAGTTAGGAATAGTACCCAACTAAAAAAAAAAAGAGTGAACAGTTGATACATGCAACAGTGTGGCTGCATGTCCCAGTAATTACACTGAGTGGAAGAAGCACTTTGACAAAAGAAAAGATGCTCCTCGACTTACAGTGGGGTCACATCCAAATAAACCTATGGTAAGCTGAAAATATGATTCAAAAATGCATTTAATACACCTAAACTAGTGAATGTCATAGCTTAGTCTAGCCTACCTTAGGGCTCAGAACACTTACGTTAGCCTGTAATTGGGAAAATCATCTCGCTGTTGCCATCCCACCTTACAAGTGAGTATTGTACCACATATCACTAGCCCAGGAAAAGATCAAAAGTTTGTATGAGTGCGCATTGCTTTCTCACAGAAAAATCATGTCAGGAACCATCTGTATATATTTTTATGATTTTGTTCACATAAAGCTCCAAAAGTGCTGGCTAACTCTGAGTAGTAGAAAGCAGGTCTGCGGCTGGGGAGAGGGGAGGGAAGAAAGGAGGGAGGGATGATAAAGGGCACCAGGGGATTTGGGGGTGGGGAGTCTGTTCATCGTCTGATTGTGAGTGTTTATATATGTTGACGTGTGTAAAGTATATAAAATTGCACACTTTAAACATGTCATACGTTACGTCAGTTGTATCTCAATGTAAGGTGAAAACCACATGGAGATACCACTGCCCACTCATTTGAATGGCTCTGTTTTTTTTAAAGCTGGAAATACCACTGGGAACCCTCATACCTTGCTGGTGGGACAGTCACCCACAGCTCTTCATCCAGCAGAGAAACAAGGCAGTCGCCCAAATGTGGGGCCGTTCAGTGTTACAGCAGCTTCATTCATGAGAGCCCCAGAGCATAAACAACCCAGTGGCTTTAAACAGGTGTCTTGATACACAAAGGCTCTTCAGATATAGTCCTGAGTACCCAAACTTGGGCTGCTTTTTCCTTTTCAAGTGGGAAGATACTTGGATAGAGTTGTTACCTAGTCTTCAAAACCATACCCCTGCTGCCTTCAGAATTCGTGGAATGCTGTCCCGACATATCCTTGACCATCAGGGAAACATCCTCTTCCAATAACTGGCCCATAGCTTATGAGGAGGAGGAGTAAGTTTGGTACAGTCCAGAGGTTCCTAAAAATGGTGAGTTTAAAATATGAGGGGGGCTTTTTTCGTCTGGTTTTGTGACTACAGTTCAGCTGTGATATAAGCGTGCCTTGAGAAAATCAGAGATAAGACACTGGTAACCTTGGGGGGAGCTCTGGCAAGTGTTCATCTATCGTTTTCCCCTTGTTGGATTTCCCAGGTTTGTTTCCAAATGGTGAGGACTCAACCAGCAATTAGAAGAAAGGGAGGTTTTGTGTCAGTTAATGGTGAATAAGTGAAATGACTTCTTACTCAACTTATCCATTTCTTTACCCAGATTGAGGAACATAAGGGGAGAAATTAATGCCCATGCATACCAATATTAACTAAATAAAAACTAAAGCTGTCTCTAAGTTCAGCTCCCACATACCAACCAGAAAGAGACATCTTTCCAGGAGCTTCATTGAGCTATGATCACATACTGTGGAGCCTTCTCGTTTGTACGTGTGCAAGTCACTGTTGTTCTAGTAACTTTGCAGGGCTGTCTGACCATCAGCCTAGTCACTTGTTGCCTTTGATTTCTCTTCCAATTTCGCTCTTGCTAATCTTTGTAGTCTTTGGTTAACAGCTGTAACATAGGGAGATTGGGTGACCTGTGCCCTGCCACTCCTGGTCATACATTGAGAAGATGTGCTGCCATGTGCTGGACCCTGAACTGGGGTTCAGAGGCAGGAGGTAAGGCCTGGGAGCCCTCAGGGGTCGGTCCCCAGTTACTTCTGTCCCCTCTATGCAGGGTACAGAAGTGAAGGCCAGCCTCTTCAGCCTGGTCACTGACTCCTGTGCTCTCAGCAGTTCTGCTTGTTCTGCCCTCTTCATGCACAAGCAGTGAGCCTTTTGCCAACCTTTTAGTCATGAGACAATGCTCTAACCAACTGAGCCACACCAGCCAGGGCCCTGTCTGTGGTTTTCATCGGGGCCCAGGATCATGGGGGCTGAGGCAGGACTTCCCTTGGATTGGAGGTGTGAATGGGGGCATTGCTCCTCAGCATACCCTTTGAGGCCTGAGAGGGGCAAGGTCCTTACTGAAAAGGGAGTGGCCCCAGCAGAGTGATGAGTATGAAGGCTGAAGGGTTCAGATTCTTGGCAGCTGTGGTGATCACTGTGGTGGGTTGCTCTTGTGGCGGTGCTGGGCAGTCGTGCAGAACAGAGCCGTGATGCCCAGCTGTCTTCATTGGGTCTCAGAGCAGTGTGTCCTTGGAAGGTGCAGAGGGAGGGGTGAGTCCAGCCGAGTCTCTAGGTCGCAGGGGGGTCCGTGAACTCTTCTTGCTGGAAGCGCTTTCCTTGAGAGCAGAATGCTGCTTCCTGTGATAAACATGGGAGGCGGAGTGGAGCTGTGGCTGACAGAGGGTCCTGTTCCTTTTTCTATGTGTTGGTTCAGTAGCAGCTTGCAAGCTGGATGACTGAGCCAGGCCTCTCAGGATCCCTGTGGACTGTTGCCAGGAGGCTTCTAGACAGAGCAGATGTAGGCTGCCTGCTGAGCTCTGTGAGCCCTTTGTCACCACTGAAGATGGCACCTGCCTGTCTACTTCAACTCCTTGCAGAGCTTAGCTGCAAGGGATGACAGCCTGAAGAGGTGGCTCTCCTCACCTTAGGTGAGAGGCATTTGCTAGAGCTTCTGCAGGTTCCGGGTGGCCACCTGTATCATGTAAAAATGTTTCCTATAGATTCTCTCATGTGTGAGTAGTGAGAGTAAAACCCTGTCATCCATTGCCTTCTTTTGACAATTGTGAAGATTTTTCTCTCCCCCTTTTTTTGTTTTTCTTCACTGAAGTGTTTTAGAGTGTCACTTCACTTTCCTTTTGAGGTTGTTCCATAAGAATTAGCCATATCGGCCCTGGCTGGTGTAGCTCAGTGGATTGAGCGCGGGCCTGTGAATCAAACAATTGCGGTTCGATTCCCAGTCAGGGCACATGCCTGGGTTGCAGGCCAGTTCCCAGCAGGGGACTCATGAGAGGCAACCATACATTGATGTTTCTCTCCCTCTCTCCTTCCCTTCTCCTCTAAAGATAAATAAATAAAATATTTTTAAAAAAAGAATTAGCCATATCAAACCATTGGCCTACAGTATTTAATCTGCATTTCTAGAAACATGAAAGGACATCTTTCCTTCATCCCTGCACTGCTGTTGTCAAGTGAATAGGGCCAACAGTATTTCGGGGCCATCTAATACATGGGGCTTCCTTTCTTCCCAAGCAAATTCTTCGTTAGTCATAAAGTGTTGCATTTGCTTGGTAAGGACCTCTTCAAGGTCCAATGTTAATGTGATTGTCATGTCTACCTGTCCTGCTCTCCAGGGAAGCCGTTCCCCCTTCTATTTATGCCACTACATTGGGTTCCAGTTGGGTCATTGTCCTGTGAGGTCTTCCGCCTTCTGGACACACCCTGGCTGGTGCTTCCTGCAGGTGTTTGGTGGGTTTCCCCTCAGTCTCAGGCTCCTTTGAGAGCTGGGTGGGCAGGGGCAGCCCAAGGTGGTTGGGGACATGTCCAGGATCCATAGAGCATGGACATGAACTGCAGGGGTGGACTCAGCCTGTTGACCGACCACGGGTCCACTGTAAGGGGGAGAAGGACAGGTACCTTTTATCTAGAACCCAACTCTCTGTTGGGTGGGACCATACCTTTGTAAATCTAAAATGGTCAGCTCTCAGTGTCATGTGGTTAAAACTAATGGATTAGAGAAAGCTAAGAGATGTCATCAATGATGTGTGTTGGCTTACCGGATCTTGAATTTAAACAACTATAAAGGACATTAGGACATTAGAACCCCTGTACTGGGGAAACGTGCCTGTGTGTATTGGATCGCAGTATTGTGTCAGTGTTGTCTCAAGCATGATGCCTGTACAGGCATGACTCAGAGACGGTGCGGTTCCAGACCACTGCATTGAAGCCAGCCTTGCCAATGTTTTTGTTTCCTGGTATGTATAAAAGTTATGTTTATAATATACTGTAGTCTATATTAAGTGTACAATAGCATTATGTCTAAAGAAACAGTGCACATACCTTAATTTAAAAATACTTTATTACCGTATAATGCTAAGCACCAGCCGTCATTGTAGCCTTCGGTGACTTGTAATAATTTTGCTGCTGGGGAGTGGGTTGCCTTCAATTTGTTTTTAAAAAATGCAATATTTGCAAAGTGCAGTAAAACAAAAAATGGCTCTAAATTTGATCAGGAAAATAAAAGTGTATCTGCAGAGTGAGGAGGAGAGATCAGGCATAGTGACATTTGATTGGCTGATGGATCCTGGTGTCAGGTATGTGGGTATTTCATTTTGGAACATTTTCAAAAGTAGGGGGAGGCTGGACCTTCTGTTACCCTTTTCCTGAGGTGGGGTTCAGAGGCCCTGCAGCTCCTCTCTGCCTCAGGCACCCTGAGGGAAAGACGATTTCCCATTCCTTCTTTTACATTTAAACCTTGGGAATAAAAGAATAAATGATGAATCACTTCACAGCCTTTGTGTTTTGGATGAGATGTATTTATTTAACCAACACCATGAGGGCCTTCTGGGGTGTGGGCTCAGTTCTGGGTGCTGGGGTCATAGCAGGGAGTAGGACAGGCATAGTGGCCTCACCATGTTTCTTCAGATGGGATCAGGGGAAGTCTCCCTGGGAGGTGCTCTGTGGGCTCAGACCTACAGGACCAGAAGCCAGCTCTGCAGAGGCCAAGGGACAGTGAGTGGTGAGGCCCTAGGGTACCAGCTTACTCAAAGACTGGGGGACAGAAAGGTCTGTTTCCTGTTGAGTGGTATGATGCTTACGAAGTTTGGAGTAAAAGCTGTGGTCTAAAAGTTCTTCCCAGCACATTGAGGGGTAGTTTTGGGATGTACATACTTTCCTCTGTGGGAATGAAGTGACCTCTCTTCCTGCTGCTCTGATGTGCACTGTCTGAGTTCTGTGGTGGGTAGTATGGAACTCTCTAGGGCAGAAAGTCCCTGCAGGCCGTGATCAGCTCAGCAGCTCACAGATGGACTTCAGATAGTGAGTGTTCAGAGCGCAGAAGGAGAGGGAACTATTTCCCCAGTGATGTGGTACCTGGAAGTAGGCTTAGGGTGCCCATGGATGCAGAGTTGCCCTGCCCCTCTTGAGCCCGGCAGGATCCAGTTGTCCTGGCTGGAGATGAGGGGTTGATGACCTGGGAGGACTTCAGTTCTGTGCCAGTTAAGGACAAGGACACCCTGCATTCCTTCCATTGTGTCACCTGACATGGGCTGTGGGCCTTTGCTGTGCCAGGTACTCTCTAGTGCTTTAACTCATTTAATTACAGTTCCTAAGGTCAAGTGTATTTTTGAAGTTAATGTTATCTTCAAGCTTTCCAGAAATTAGAGGGAGAAACTAACAACCCAGCTATAAAGGCCACTTTGTGTTGTGGCCAGATTATAGCTGGGCAGGAGTGGGGCTTAATGGGAGCTAGGAGTGTGTGTGCACACAGGCACACGAGTGAGGGGGACCACACCATACTTCCTAGCCAGACAGCTGTAGGGCCCCTGGGCCTCAGGGGACCTGTACTTCTCCCCAGCTTTTGTGAGGGTGCAGGAAGACCCCCTGACCTTCGATCTGTGTATTCTGTTGTCTCCCTGGAGTTCTGAGAATGGAGCTAGATTTCCGTCCCTTGCTAAGCCTGAAGGGGTTAGTGTACTTTAGAGAGGGTTGCCACGTGGCTGTCCGTGGCACAGCTGGTCAGGCGCCTGACATGCTCCTGAGGTGCCTCATCCCCCTGCACCATCGTGGAAGGGAGGTAAAGTGTGAGGCAGGAGTGGGTAGGATGAGGGCCACACAGGTAGTGTATACTTTCCTTTTACTTCACATACTAATTTTGATGTTTCAGAAAAGTAAAGATTCAGATTGCACCAAGAATAAACCTTTATATGTAATAGCTTATGCAACCCAATAAGAAACTTTAGAAGTTATTCTAGACTAGGAGTGAGTAAACATTTTATTGAAGGGCTAGATAGGAAATACTCTATACTTTATGGGACAAGAAGCAAAATTGAGGCTATTTTTAGGTGTTTAGTTCAATCATTTAAAAATGTAAATACCATTCTGAGCCCAAGAAGGTAGCCTGCAGGCTGATCCCATTCTAGACCACCTTCTCAGCCCCTCCTTGCAACATGGTATATACATGTATACATGTGTGTATTTTATATATGTAGACGGATAGATATATATCCCCCTTGCTGCCATGAGTTGAAATCAGGTGCCATAAGCTGACCACACACTTTCAGAAAACCAACCGAATGTGCCTAGGTACAGTCACACCAAGAGCCATTGTGAGCTAGTAGTGCTGGTCCT
This sequence comes from Carollia perspicillata, assembly GCA_004027735.1. NCBI lineage: Eukaryota > Metazoa > Chordata > Mammalia > Chiroptera > Phyllostomidae > Carollia > Carollia perspicillata. The sequence continues at coordinate 19,400 of PVKM010008266.1, forward strand.
GTTGGCAGCCTCACCCAGTGTCGCTACTACATGCATCAGGAGAAGCATTGTCAGGTGGAGAGGTGACTCTTTGAAGTGATAACCAATAAAATTTAATCAAATTAAAAAATGGGCAACGGACTTGAATAGACGTGTCTCCAAAGAGGGTATACACGTGGCCAAGGAGCACATGATGAAAAGATGTTATCGGTAGCCATCAGAGAAATGAAAACCACAATGAGATACTACCTCATGTCCATTAGGATGGCTTTTTTATCTTTAACAGAAAAAGTATAGCAAGTGTTGGTGAGGATGTGGAGAAATTGGAACCCTTGTACACTGTGATGGAAATGTAAAAATGGTACAGCTGCTGAGGAAAAGTCTGGTGATCCCTCAAAAACTTAAACATAAAATGATCACGTGACCCAGCAACTGTATTTCTGGGTGAATATCCGAAAGAAACGGAAGCAGGGTCGCTAAGAGGTGTTTGTATGCCTGTGTGCACAGCAGAGTGATTCTCAGCAACCAGAAGGTAGAGGCGGCCCAAGTGTCCACTGACACATAGGTAAACAAAATGTAGTCAACTTCTACAGTGGAGTATTCAGCCTTAAAAAAGGAATATCATTGCTCTTATTATTATCATTAAGCCTTAAAAATAGGAAGGAAATTCTGACGTGACGCATGCTATAACATGGATGAACCTTGAGGACATTGTGCTTAGTGAAATAAGCCCGACACAGAAGGTCAGATACTGTGTGACTCCATTTATATGAGGTTCCTAGAGGAGTGAGGTTCATAGAGACAGAAAATGGAATGGGGGGTGCCAGGGGGCAAGCCAGTGTGGTGTTTAATGGGGATGGAGTTTGGGAAGATGGAAGGTTCTGGAGCTGGACGGTGGGAATGGTTATACACCACTGAATGTATTTAAATGCCCCCAAAACTGTATACTCGAAAGAGGCTAAGATGCTACATTTTATGTTATGTGTATTTTGCCACAATTTTCTAAATGGAGATAAAGAGCCCTGGTGGTGTGGCTCAGTGGATTGAGCACCAGACTGCAAACCAAAGGGTCGCTGGTTTGATTCCCAGTCAGGGCACATGCCTGGGTTGCTGGTCAGGTCCCCAGTAGTGGGAGGTGGGTGCGGGTGACAGGCAACCACACATTGATGTTTCTCTCCCCCTTCCCTCTCTAAAAGTAAATAATAATCTTTTTTTAAAAAATAAAGGAGATAAAGAATTCACAAAGATGATGTTATAGCATTGTTTTCTTTGCATTAAAATCTAAAAGTTGATTTTGATTTTTTTCCTTTTTGAAAATTTTTTTTCCCAAACAAAACAACAGTCTTCATGTAACTAAATCTGGTTGTTGCCTTCCTGAAAAAAGCATGTTAGTGTGGTGGCAGACACTGTGAAATGGGGCTCTGATCTGGGCTGACACCATCACAGACAGGTGTTCCTAACAACAGGATGCTGACTTCCTTATGCCCCAAATGTACCTTTGAAATATCGGGAGTGCCCCTCTTGAGAATTGCCATCCTTAGGCTTCTGCACGTGACCTGGCCAGAGTGTGGATAGGGAAAGCCCCGGTGGGCACTGCTGACTTAGGCCGTGCTGGATCTGGGTTTTCGTGCCCCTGCTCTGCATGTCAGGGGCTCTGCAAAGGGTCAGGGCTGGTGTCTGCACTGGGGCTCCTGTCACTGCTCCCCACATTTCATTACCACACAGTGCTCTTGTTGTCTGACCCAGCCTTGCGTGGGCAGTGGCCCCTGGGAGGAGATGATGACATGACTCTTGAGTGCCACCTGGGTTCCTGGGGTTTGGCATTAGGATTGCGGTTCCCCTGGGGGACCTGAGTCTGTGTGCTCCTGAATGGACCTGTGAGCTCAGCAGAAGCGCCTGTGAAATTCATGGCTTAGTTACTGCAAGTTGCCTGTTTGTGTTTTTGCTGTTGTAAAATAAAAGGTAATACATTCAGTAAGATTATTGCCTGAATTTGGAAGGTTATCCTAATACTTAGTTTCTAATTTATAGTCAAGAAGGGCTGCCTTCTGGAGAGGGTGCTGGCAGTAGAAGTCTGTAGGAGATAACTGCTCTGTTGCATCTTCAGGGCTCACAACTGTGACTTCTGGGGGCTTTGGCCTTGGGAGGACCATTCACTTTGTGGGATTCCAGGTCCTCTGGCTTGATACTGTGCAGCATTCCCCAGAGGGGACTTTAGCTTGTTTCTAAAAAGTTATCTTGCTCCTGTGACCCTTGGTGATAATGAAACATTTTCCCCTGCATCCTGGTTGTAGTTGTGGCTCCACGGTGGTTGGGTCTGGCTGCTCAGGAGTCAGGGCAGATGACCAAGGCCACCAGTGCCCTGTTTTGGTGGGTAGGTTTGATAGGGAAGGGGAGAGTGTGAAAAGTCGAAGCAGAAGACACTGAACTGTCTCAAAGTGGAGAGTAGGCCAGTGCTTCACAGGAGGGCTGCCATGACTGCTCACTTGGGGAGAAGCCACTTGCTTGAGGCCTGGAGCTGCAGGCTTGCCTGGTGATGCTGCTATTCTGCGGTAGGTTGGAGGACCTGAGGGCATCCTGCAGAATGGGGCCGTGGATGACAGCGTGGCCAAGACCAGCCAGTTGCTGGCCGAGTTGAACTTCGAAGAGGATGAAGAGGATACCTATTACACAAAGGACCTACCGGTACATGCCTGCAGGTGAGCGCCAACAGCAGGGGTGTCCCAGGGCCTCTGCATTCCAAATGTGTCTGCTGGCTTCACAGAGACCACTCCAAGACCAGGGACTTGAACGCTTGATAATAAGGAGGTTGCTCTGGCCTGTGTATACTTGTTACTAGGTCAAGAGGATGGGCTCTGCACCCTCTGTCACCCGATGGTTTTAGCAGGTAGGGAAAGGTTCCCTTCTCTGCATTCAGGGCCTGGGGGTGGTTCTGGTATCTGTCCCAGGCACTCATCAGAACTCTTTTCATTGGGTGAGCTTTTGGGTCTCTAGGGTAAATAGAGCCACTAAGATTTCTCTTACAGAGAGATTACTGTCAGATTCTTTAAAGTGTCTGCCTCTGATGTGTTCAAGATTCTTAAAAGTTGGAATGCATAGTCAGTGGGTAGACTTGCGTGTTGATCAAATTGGGAATTCTCATCTAGGGCAGGACCTATCCCTTACATTTGGACTTATTCTTGCTTTTTTGTTACACGTACAAGAGGAAGTTGAGACCAAAAGAGGTGAAATGATCTTGCTTAGGGCACTCAGCCATTTGGGGCCACTTTAGGCCTGGGCCTCTACTCAGCTCTGCCTGCCCCGTGGGCACGCTGCCCCTCTGGGGTCTGCTCATCGAGGGATTGAGTGCCACACACCACTCACTTGTCCCGCAGAGGTTTTTCACTTTATTTTGGCTCTTCGTTCCCTCTCATTTACAAATGTTTTTGCGTATGTATGAGCGATGTATTAGTGTTCCTGTCATATACACAGTTGCCAATCATGGTGAAGCTGCATGTGGTTCAAGTGCACAGCCCCTGGCCCTCCTGGCTGTCCCCATGTGTGGGGTGTTGTGGCGGGGGAGGCTCTTGGTCTAAGCACATTCTGGTCTGAGACTTTGAGTCTTGGCTTCATACACATACAGAATTCTGTTGACAGTCAGTTTTTCTGTTTTTGATGTGTTGACTTTCAGGAAAAAACGAGGCTTAGGGGTTGGGGGTGGGTGGACTCTCCTAATGTTCTCCTTTTGAGCTGAGCTCTTTCTGCACCAAGGACCCTTTGCTGCTCAGTCTGAGTCGAGTGTTCCTGGGAACATGGCGCCCTCTGCCGGAGTGTGAATGAAGTGTGGTCATAGCTCATCTTCCATGTGCCCAGAGCTACACGTGGACACTGGTTTCTCTGCTTATAAGTCACATTCCTGACACTTAAGGCCATGAGGGTAACTAGATAGCCTTGGGGGTGTTGGGCTCACTTGGCACCTTGCACAGAGCTTGTCCACCACTTGGAAGGGGTTCCACTGCTGTTTGGGGTATCTCTAAGGTTCTGCACAGCTCCCCAACCTTTTTCTGCATTCACAGGGCCAGGCAGCTTCAACAGTTAACTGATTGAATTGTGTTAGTAGGATCATTGGGTTTGAGTGTGTGTTTAATGAAAAACATAAAAATGTTGTAAGAGGAAAGAATTTTACATTCTGCCAAATTAAAACCAGAGAATGACCTTCCAGCTTTAACTGTTCATGTTTTGACTTTTTTAGTTACTGCGGAATACATGATCCTGCTTGCGTGGTTTACTGTAATACCAGCAAGAAGTGGTTCTGTAACGGGCGTGGAAATACTTCTGGCAGGTAGGTATCAGGCTGCGCATGTGTCTTTAATCAGGCTGTGCTCAGATTTGTGTGTAAATTATGGAAATGCTGAAGTGAAGCACAATATAAAATCAGGCTAACAAACCTGGGATTTTTCCTCTTCTGTGACGGGTTTAACTTGAAACAGATGGTGGTGTGTGAATGCCTTAATGTATTTACCCTTGATTTATTCTCTGGTTCTTTTTATTATGCCAGTATGGTTGGCTTAATTCTTGTTCCAGTTTTATTTATATTTTTCTGCAAGATGAGCTCCTGGCACACCCATTCATCTTCTTACGGGGTGCCCAGGGACGACGAACCTGAGACGGTAATGGGCATCCATAGGAGCTGCTTCCTGAGAAGGCTGCCTCAGTCCTGAGCTCATCGAGTAGTTCAGAGGCTAACACGGACCAGATCCTGAATCCTCAGCTTAAATCAAGTTCCGACCAGTGGTGGCTCTGGTCTCCCTCCTGATCAGCAGCAGTTGTGCCTGGGCCTGGGCTTGTGCTTGTGCTTGTGCTTGTGCTAGGCTTTGGGGTGTGAGCAGTGTTTGGTGGGTTCTAGAGACAGTACGTCCATCTAGCTTAGATGCTGGAATTCCTTGGCCCCTACCTCTGGCTCACTCCACTGCCACAAGAAACAGAGCACAGCCCCAGTGGGAAAGGGCTCCAGTTTCCAGCAAGGAAGCAGCGTCTTCTGAGGTTCATGTTTGGAGCAGTAAAGTGACAAAAATCCACAGGCAGGTTTGTGTGCACAGAGTCCCCACCCACCTTTGCTGTGCCTTCGGCAGCCATGGGTTGGGCTTTAACATCATGTTGCCTCAGGACACAGAGTGATCTTAGGTCATCTCAGTTAGGATGTGAATTGTGGGGTTCTGAGCAAGGCAAGAAAGGAGGCTGATGTTTTTAAAAGACTTTAAAGAAAAAGCATCTTCAGGGTGACCAAAAGAGATTCATGTCCCATTTTCAGAATGTTCTGGGCAGTTTAACTGTCACCATATTTGCGTTAGGTCTTCTTCTGCAGGAAAAGCAATTAACCCCAGCTTCTGGTCAGCAGAGCCAAGATCTGGGGAGTCAGGGAAGGCTCAGTTAACCAGCATCACGTGTGCTTCACAAGGCTCGAGTGAAGCTGATGGGTGGCCTGTTGTCAGTGTAGGTGAGGTAGGCAAAGAAAGTACAAGGGGAAACCACTGGTTCTGGTAACATGCCCAGCGGGGTGGCTCCAGAGAGGAGTGGGGGGGTTGCCGAAGCTGTGATTGTTGGTTAGATGATCCTGATGACTGGAGGCCAGAGAATGTTGGCGTCTGAGCTTAAGCTTATGACAGGAGAGGTTTCCTGATCGAAGGGAAGGCTGCTGCAAGGAGTGTTCCACAAACCCATGGCCAGGCTGTAGAGAGCCTGAGGTAGGGCCTGTACCACCCGTGGGCCCCAACGAGGCTGGCTTGGCAGAGACCCGGGTTTAGTGAGCTGCAGCCCGGAAACGAGAACGACGACAGCAGGGTCCGGGCCGGGCCAAGACAGCGGGTTTCAGGGGATTTCATTGGGCCCTTGTGCTTCCTGAGAGTAGCCCTGAGCCCCCTATTTGATATTTTTTACTGTCCTCAGGTTTCTAATACGTGCACTTATCAAGTTTCCTGGCCTGCAGCAAATTAAGAGGAGCATTGCTCCTGGCAGCCAGCACAGGGGCCACAAGAAGTGACTTTGAAAGAAGCAACAGAGAGGCCACAAGGAGCGAGAGGAGCTGGGAAAGGGGCAGCAGCTGGGGCCCCAGCTGTAAAGCCAGTGAGGCCCAATAAGTTGGATTTAAGAAAGCAGGAACTGAAAGAAAGAAAAAAAGGAGAAACTATGCGAAACGTGTTCGGAAAATTTTCCTTAACAGTGGTTCAAGGAGGGCTGGGTTTTGCGCTCAGTGGGGAGCCGGTTCAGGGGCGGGCTGTTCTCCCGGGATGCCAGATGGATGAGGTGTGACCGCCCTGCTAATGGACCGTGAATGGTACCGGAACTTTTAACAGGGGCTCGAGAACTGGAAGTGGTGAAAAGCCAAACTTTGGGTGTTAACTATTTATCATTTCCTGATTTAAGCCACATTGTAAATCACCTTGTGAGGGCAAAATGCAAAGAGGTGACTCTGCACAAGGATGGGCCCCTTGGGGAGACGGTCCTGGAGTGCTACAACTGTGGCTGCCGCAATGTCTTCCTCCTCGGCTTCATCCCTGCCAAGGCCGACTCGGTGGTGGTGCTGTTGTGCAGGTGAGGGCGCCCCGATTTCTCTGGGGACCGGCTCTTGTCTCCGTGGTTTCTGCTGACCGGCTAGGTGTGAGGATGTTAGGGGGTTGGAGTTTGTTGGAGAGCTGGGAATGTCTAGTAACTGTGGGGGTGTGTTCTGGTTAAATCATAAAAACATTCTGTAAAACCAAAGTCTGTTCTGAATTTTAAGAGTTCAGAGCTCAAGTGTGTGGGGAAATCCAATTTATTACTAACAACTTAAAGGTAATGTGATCACATAATAAAAGGTAGAGACTGGCACCTTGGGGTGAAAGGTAAGTCTCAGGGCACAGGTCATCCTTACCTGGGCTCTCCTGCCCTCGGGACTTCTATAGGCAGCCCTGTGCCAGTCAGAGCAGCCTCAAGGACATCAACTGGGACAGCTCGCAGTGGCAACCCCTGATCCAGGATCGCTGCTTCCTGTCCTGGCTGGTCAAGATCCCTTCAGAGCAGGAGCAGCTGCGGGCCCGACAGATTACTGCCCAGCAGATCAACAAGCTTGAGGAGCTGTGGAAGGTGAGGCCTGCTGAGAATGCAATCTGCCTCAGCACTAGTTCCCTGTGGACCGTGCAGGGTGCGGGGTGGGGAGCTGTCTTCATAAACAAGCGTCCGGAAGGAACTCCTGGGAGACTCTGCAGTCTCTACCTGGAGGGGTTCTGACAGGAGCCGGCCCTGGACAGCTGTGGGTGGACGTGTATGGAGGAGCCAGGGCCTGCGTAGATAGGATGGTGAGTGCATTTTAAAACCTTGCTGGGCCTTTGATGTGTCTGAGCCAGGGCAATACCAGGCCAGGGTGAGTGTGCAGTAAGAAAGGGGTCGGGGTCCCAAAGGTCAGAGATGTGCGGCGCAGCGACTGAAGGGAAGAGGAGCCCCCGGTTGAGTGGTCGGGCACCTGCTCCGCATGCGTACCCACTTCTCCAGGAAAGCCCTTCTCTCCAGTAAGACTGTATTACTCTGCAGTCTTACTGACAAGGCTAGAAATTTTAATTAGGCACCTGTATAACCAGACATCGTAAATGTGAATTTATCTTTACTTCAAGTGCAAATTAAAATACTTTTCAGACATTGTCTAGCAGTGTGTCTTTTCACTTCCATTTTCAGGTTGCCACAATTTTTTCGTATTTCAGCAGCTCAGTTACTGTTCTGTCCCTGCCGGGAAAGGGCACAAAGCCCTATTGGTGTAGTGTAGGACCAGGACGAAATGGGGAGGCGGGTCTTGTCTTGCCCTTTGTTTATACAGCCAGAGAAAATGGTGGTCTTTCTGGCAGCCTGGAAGAAGTGCCGCCCCCTTCCAGGTCAGGGCCAGGTGATTGTGAAGGACGCGGCCATTTGATGATGTGGGTGTGTTAGTTGTGTGCCTGGAGTGTGACTCCCAAGACTTGTCAAGACTTACCCTATTGGTTTGTTAGGGGTTGTTAGGAGCAGCAGCTGGGGCATGAGTGTGGCCTCGGCGGGCATCTAGCCTCCCTGTGCCACATGAACTTCCTGACATGGGGGCTCTCCCACAGGGTCGGCGCCACGGATTGCTGGCACCTTTCTTGGTGTTAGCCCAACATTGGCTCATTCTGAGAGTTGATGGGTGTGCCCCCGTCCCTCTGGTGACTGGTGAGCTTGAATACAGTCCATTTCATACACAGGGGAAACCAGGAATGAACTCGGTGTGGTTCTTGTCTTCTAGGAGAATCCTTCTGCCACCTTGGAGGATCTGGAGAAGCCGGGGGTGGACGAGGAGCCGCAGCACGTCCTCCTGCGGTATGAGGATGCCTACCAGTACCAGAACATATTCGGGCCTCTGGTCAAGCTGGAGGCCGACTATGACAAGAAGCTGAAAGAGTCACAGGTGACGTGGTGTGTGCCGGAAGATGTGGCGGTTTTAACACATCTTTCCTGAGATACAGGGAGGATAGTTTTCCCTGCAGGCTGCCGATGCTGTTGTGACTAGAGACGGAGCCGTGGATCGAGGGCAGATGCCCCGTCACTTAGAGCTAGACACCAGCCTGAGTGTTAGCTGACACTAAATCTAACCAAAGTCCTTCACAGTTGGGTTTGCAGCCTTTGGAGCCATGGCAGGCACTCCTTGTGCTGGTCCCAGGAAGAGCACATCTAGGGAGCCGGAGCCCTGGGGCTCCTGGGCTGTGTCATCGGCCTTCAGCTTCCTTTCTCTCCTTCTGAGGACTTCTGACAGCTGACGTCGTGTGGAGGTTCCTCGCTGTTTTGTGGGGGTTCTGGGGATCCTAATGTCTTCTCTCCCAGCGGTGCCCTTGTTGGTGTTGCAAGCTGCTGGGTGCTGCTCGTTGCACACCAGCGTCAAGGCTCATGAAGTTGCCTTAGGGCACATGCCTGTGAAGGCCCAGACACAGGAGTCCAGGCCATGTCTGTGTCGCAGGCTAACAGGGCTCTTATTTTTCATGTGCTCAGACTCAAGATAACATCACGGTCAGGTGGGACCTGGGCCTTAACAAGAAGAGAATCGCCTACTTCACTTTACCCAAGACTGACTCTGGTAATGAGGATTTAGTCATAATTTGGTTAAGAGGTGATTTTAAGTTTTAAAATATTTGTGACTATAAGTAGCATAAAATTCCTAGTTGTGCCCTTGTAAAGTGACCCTTAATTTAAACTCTTCATGGTGGTGGCCTAGGCACATGTTGAAAACGCTAACTTTCTTGCTGTCTTTTTCCTGGAAGACATGCGGCTCATGCAGGGGGATGAGATATGCCTGCGGTACAAAGGGGATCTGGCTCCCCTGTGGAAAGGGATCGGCCACGTCATCAAGGTCCCTGATAGTATCCTTTGTGTGAAGAACAGCTAGCGTAGGAGACCTGTGGGTGGGCCACTGGGGAAACCAGTCCAACCAGTCCTGGGGGCTCCGGTGGGGAGTTATGGCCATGGCTGTTGGGGCCCCTTTGAGTTAAGTTTGTTTCAAGTCACTGAACTCTTTCTTCATGGAGACTCTGAGGGTGTACCATTTATATAAAATAATAAGAAGCACTGCTAAAAAGAACCTGGGTTCTAGATGTGGCCAGTCCATCCCAGTTTCCTGGGTGCCACCCAGAGGCGCCCGGGGTAGTTGTTGGAGGCTGGCTGCAGGGGACTCGGGTACCGCAGAGAGAATCTGTCAGCGAGAACATGGGTCTCACTGGCTGCATTGTCACCTTTTGGTGCAAAGGGAGAATTTGTCTCCGTAACCAAGCGAAGGCTCCTCAGAAAGATACAGCCAGCTTATGACGAGGATGAACCTTAACTCGGCTGTGCAGATTATGGTGACGAGATTGCCATTGAGTTGCGGAGCAGTGTGGGTGCACCTGTGGAGGTGACACATAACTTCCAGGTGGATTTTGTGTGGAAGTCCACCTCGTTTGACAGGTGCGACCACTTCAGCCCCTTAGGAGTCTCCCTTCCTGTGGTGACCTGGTGACCACCAGCCCAGTGAACAGGTGGCCAATCTGTCACTTCCCCACAGGATGCAGAGTGCGCTGAAGACCTTTGCTGTGGATGAGACCTCCGTGTCGGGCTATATCTACCACAAACTGCTCGGCCACGAGGTGGAGGATGTGATCATCAAGTGCCAGCTGCCCAAGCGCTTCACAGCACAGGGGCTGCCTGACCTCAACCACTCTCAGGTTCTCATCGTTCTGAGGGTGGTCAGGGCCTGGCACAGAGAGCTGCTGTGTGGGGGCCCCAGGGCATCTGCATCCTTAACGGCCACTTGTGTCTGAAGGTTTACGCCGTGAAGACTGTACTGCAGAGACCGCTGAGCCTGATCCAGGGACCACCAGGAACAGGGAAGACTGTGACCTCGGCCACCATTGTCTACCACCTGGCACGGCAGGGCAATGGGTAGGGGTCCACGGGCCTGACTGCAGAACATCTTGGGAGGGTTACCTGCTTGTTGCGTTTTACATTGTTTTGTGTTAGGTCAGGCCTCTGGTTGCTTTTAACAACCAGTCTGGCGCTCCTGTAGCTGCGCTGGCACTGGTTGGTTCACCCCGGGGGTGCTGTGCTATGTGTACCTCAACTTGGAAAGTCTCGAGATGAGGAGGGGTAAAGACGAAGGTCTTTTACTAGCAGTGCTTTGCACAAGTAGAGTGAAAGCTGGGTAGGGGCAAGAAGCTCTAGACTGATTTGAGGTTTTAGTGTCTTCAGCATTGTGTCGTCCCTAGCTTTCGTCTTAAATTTGAGCTGTCTGCACGGCCTGTGGTTCAACACAACAGTCTTGGCACTTAGCATTTTGTGAATGTCCTCTGGGTGAGCACTGAGACGTTCATTTGTCTTATGTCAAAGGCCTGTGCTCGTCTGTGCGCCAAGTAACATAGCTGTGGACCAGCTGACTGAAAAGATCCACCAGACAGGACTGAAAGTTGTTCGGCTCTGCGCTAAGAGCCGTGAGGCCATCGATTCCCCGGTGTCATTCCTGGCCCTGCACAACCAGATCAGGAACATGGATAGGTGGGTGTCATCAGGTACCCCACCGCAAGTGAGAGGGGTGGGCCTCCTCTCTGTGGCCCTGGCACACAGTCCTTCATGCCCACTGACATGCCCCCGTGCTTCCAGCATGCCAGAGCTCCAGAAGCTGCAGCAGCTCAAGGACGAGACTGGGGAGCTGTCGTCTGCTGATGAGAAGCGGTACCGAGCCCTGAAGCGCACAGCTGAGAGGGAGCTGCTCATGGTGAGGGCCTGGGCCTTAGGGCCAAGTGCATACAATGGCACTTGTAGTCAGGTTGTTACTTGCTTTTGGAAGAAAGCTTAGATACCCTACTTTATTTGCTTTCTGACAACACACAGACACAATTTTTGAGTAGTTTCTACTCCCTGCCAGCCCCCTTGCTGCTGGGAGCTTGGGGTCCTGATCTGTATCCGCCCGCCCGCCTCCCCCCCCCCCCCCCAGTGGGTGGGTTTGCTATTTCTTGACAAACCAACCAAAAGTGGATCCCAGCCCAGCACCTGTCCCCTGGCTCTGCACTGCCCCTTGGAGGTTGTCTAAAGCCCTGAGCCATCTGCGCTGAGAGGTTTTCTGTGGTAATGCCCCACCACTTAGATCTTAAAGTTTTGTATCACTGCAGCCTGGACAGTGACCACTGTCAAGGAGAGACCACTTGTTTTCGTGGCTGTATGGAGAGAAGGGACCATAGTGGTGTCCTGTCCTATCCTGCTTGCCTGCCCCTCCGGGCCTGGTAACATGTACTGTTGTAGGTGCTTCTGATGTTCACACACACTTCTTCCGTAGAACGCAGACGTCATCTGCTGCACGTGTGTGGGTGCAGGAGACCCCAGGCTCGCCAAGATGCAATTCCGCTCCATTCTAATTGACGAGAGCACCCAGGCCACCGAGCCAGAGTGCATGGTCCCCGTGGTCCTTGGAGCTAAGCAGGTGGGCCCTGCCACTTCCACTGTGGTCTTGTTTGAAAACTGGTTATACATTCTCTCTTGTTCCAGTTCTCTGTAATTCTTAATGCTGAAGGTGTGGGTTTTTTAACGTCCTTTGAGGCTGTGTGACACCCTGGCAGAGCCCAGGGGTGCGTGGTGAGCCCTTTGAGGGTGCCTCTGTGTGGGTCCTGAATGCGAGTCTGAGTGTGTTTCATGTCTGTGGTGGGCAGCTTTCCCACGCCCAGTCAGTATCTTACTACTGGAATTGACATGGCTGGGGCATTATGTGGACCCCAAGCCTCTTAGTCTTCTGAGAGTGGACATCACAGTTCCCTCATATTTGAACCTCTCACCTGTGTGGGCCTCTCGTAACAGCTGATCCTCGTGGGCGACCACTGCCAACTGGGCCCTGTGGTGATGTGCAAGAAGGCAGCCAAGGCAGGGCTGTCTCAGTCGCTGTTTGAACGCCTGGTGGTGCTGGGCATTCGTCCAATCCGCTTGCAAGTCCAGTATCGGATGCACCCTGCACTCAGTGCCTTCCCATCCAACATCTTCTATGAGGGTTCTCTGCAAAACGGTGTCACTGCAGGTAATACTTGGCAGGGGGTGGATGGGGGGGTATGTGAAACCTTCGGTCAGTTCCTTCCTGAGTGGCTTCACCTAGCAGCCACATGTATGTGGGGAGCACTTCTGAGAGTCACCATGGTCAGCAGGACAGCATGTCCACTCTGGAGTGTGGGGTAGGCAGTTCTCAGAGCCCATAACCGGGGGTCCATAAAATGGGGGGGAAAGACTCCTTTTAGAGTGACACTAATCTGGCAGGTACCCTTCGCTGTGCTGACACTGACGGTGCGGAAACATTGCTGGGGGTCAGTGGGGACCTCAGCATGAGTCTGGATGGAGTCACCAGACTGCTGCATGTCATCACTGCCACATGCTTATGGCAAGCACCACCCTAAGTACATAGCTTTGTGACACTGGCGGGTGTGCAAGGTGCTTGAATGAAGTGTCACAGACACCGCAGTTGTTCAGAATGGGGTGTATTTGTCAGGTGTTTTCCTGGAAACAAAGCAAGCTTGTGGCTTCAAGGAAAACAACTGACAGTGTTTATCAGCAACAATAAAATCCAAGGACTCAACAAAATTAGTATTTCAGAAAACTTATGTCCCCTAGGATGAGCTGACCAAGTGTTCCAAATGCTAAGTGGTTTTTCTGATGAGATTGAGGTGGTGACAAATGTTTTGAGTCAGTAAATACTTCTCATCTCAAAAGCCAGCGAGTATGTTGCAAAAGTCACTCAGGTCAAAGGCTGTCCAAAGCACAGGCTTTCAGCATAGACCTTAAGGGCGCCTCCCAACCCGCTTTGGTGGAGAATCAGGTGAATCCCACGGTTGTGGGAAAGGTTATAAAACATGTCACTAGCTCACAGGAGCAGATCCCAGTGAGCCAGATGGCGTAACAAGTTGCACAAACTCACTAAGTTTATATTTTAGTGGAAAATACAATAATTTTTTAAAAGGTTTTATTTATTTTTAGAGAGGGGGGAAGAGAGGGAAACATCAATGTGTGGTTGCCTCTTGAGCACACCCCCTACTGGAGACCTGGCCCACAACCCAGGCCTGTGCCCTGACTGGGAATTGAACCAGCGACCCTTTGGTTTGCAGGCCGGCACTCAATCCACTGAGCCACACCAGCCAGGGCGAAAATACGGTAATTTTTTTGTTTAAAAAAAAAAACCTCCTAAAGTTAATATGTAACGGGCTTGTTTTTATTTCATTTTTGTTTTGTTTTGTGATTTCCTTTTTTTGTAATGGGCCTTTTTTAAATTAAAAAACCTTTTTTTAAAGATTTTATTTATTTATTTTTAGAGAGAGGGAAAGGGAGGAGTAAGAGAAGAAGAGAAACATCGATGTATCTCACTTGCCTCTTGCTCACCTCCACCTGGGGCCCTGGCCCGCAGCCCAGCATGTCCTGACTGGGGATCACACTGATGGCCTTCCAGTTCACAGTCCGTCACTCAGTCCACTGGGTCACACCAGCCACAGCTAATTTAATTTTTTTGTAAATTTATTGATTTTAGAGAGGTGAAGAGAAAAACATTGATTTGTTGTTCAACTTCCTTATGTGTTCATTAGCTGATTCTTGTATATGTCCTGACTGGGGAGCAAACCCACAAGTTTGGCGTGTTGGGACAACGTTCTAGCCAACTGCGCTACCAGGCCAGAGCTAATGGACCTATTTTTATTTTTTATTTATTATTTTTTATCCTCACCGGAGTATATTTTTTATTGCTTGTAGAGAGGGAGAGGGAGAGAAAATCATTGATGTGAGAGAGAAACTTTGATTGGTAGGTGCCCCAACTGGGGATTGAAACCTTGAGCTTTCAGTCTACAGGAACAGGATGACGCTCAACCAACTGAGCCATACCAGCCAGGGCCTGATGGTTCTATTTTTAAATGAAGTAATGGATATTTTAAATTTTCAGGTTTTAAAGTAGAGTAATTATCAGTAGATGGAAACAGTAACTGTTTTGCCTCTTCAACTCTGTTCAGAGTGTGTAGGGGCCCTGAGACCAGTATTTGAGAGACTTAGTGTGTTGTTAACTCCGGCAGCCCCACTTTGTAGACAAAGAGGTCAACAGCGTGCCCATCCAGGGCCACGCAGTTGCAGTGCATGCAGGTCCTAGGTGTTGCTACTGCAGTTCTCACCACAGGTGTCCTCACCACAGTTCTTAAGATGCGACTGATCCATTGGATGCTGGGGCTGGGGAAGGCCAGGTCATAAGGAGCTTGTTGTGGTTCCCTGGTATGGTTGGCGTTCATTGGAAAGCTGCCGCTTAGCCCTAGTTCAGAGACGGTGGTGGTTCATTGCTGTGGAATCAGTACCCATGTATGATAGCACCCAATAGTGTATATTTTTTTAATATTGTATTTATTTTTAGAAATGGGGAAGGGAGGGAGAGGGAAACTTTGATGTGTTCAAGAAACATCAGTCAGTTGCCTCTTGAATGCCTCCCAACTCGGGGCTGGCCCACAACCCAGGCACGTGCCCTGATCGAGGATCAAACTGGAAGCCTTTTGGTATACAGAACAATGCCCAACCCACCGAGCCACACTAGTCACGGCCTACTAATGTATTTTTAAAATTTATTTTTAAAAAATAAATAAAGGATTTTATTTATTTATTTTAGAGAGGGGAAGGTGGGGAAAAAGAGGGAAAGAAACATCAGTGTGTGGTTGCCTCTCAAGGATCCCCCATATGGAGGACCTGGCCTGCAACCCAGGCATGTGCCCTAGACTAGGAATTAAGCCAGCGACCCTTTGATTTGCAGATTGGCACTCAATCCACTGAGCCCCACCAGCTAGGACTATTTTTAAAATTCTTTATTGAAATGTGAAGAAGCACCCAAACTCTAAGTGTTGTTCAACTTAGTGCCCTTTCACTAAGTGAACACACCTGTGTAACCAGCACCTGCCCAGTCGCCAGGATCCCCTGTTTAGGGTAGTGCTGGCACCCAGACCTGCTGATATGGGGCATTTCGACACCTGTGGCAGGAGTTTTTACACCACTGAAATTGGCAATTGGTACAGACCAGCCCCAACCCCATTGGGCACTAAATGTTTGCCAGGAGCCCCTAGACTAACAGGCCACTGCACTCACTGGCTGGTCTCTGTCCTCACTTGAACAGTAGAGATGGAGTTGACCTCATTTTAACCTTGACATGAAGGGTATTATACTGAGTATTCTTGTATGTTGACATTAGGTTATTTCGATACAGAAATAATAGTTTCCTCACACTGATATGCTGGTTAGATGTAGCTCCTTCAGCTGTGTCTGTGACCAGACGGGTTGCTCAACATTGTCATCCACAAAAGTCAGTTGTAGGGGCTTCTGGGTCCTGTGAGGATTGCAGTAAAAATTCTAGAAAGAAACAGGAGAATGTCTTCATGGGGGGTGAACATAGATTTCTTAAACTAAGTATAGAAAGTACTGACCAGCCCTGGCTGGTGTGGCTCAGTGGATTGAGTGCTGGCTCAAGAACCAAAGGGTCGCCATGTTCGATTCCCAGTCAGGGCACTTGCCTGAGTTGCAGGCCAGGTCCCCAGTAGGGGGCATGTGAGAAGCAACCACACATTGATGTTTTTCTCCCTCCCTTCTCCTCTGTCTAAAAATAAATAAAATCTTTAAAAGAAAGAAAGCACTGACCAGTGAAGCATGTTTGGGGAGTGAGCGGTTCTATTGTGTGCAAGCCTTCACTCAGTCCTGGCCCCTTGAGCGGAGCACCCATTCAGGTCGCCTCTGGCTGTGTTTTTCTTCTCTGACAAGAAGTGTTGCCTCTTTTCCCTCCCCCATGACAGCGGATCGAGTGAAGAAGGGGTTTGACTTCCAGTGGCCCCAACCTGATAAGCCAATGTTCTTCTATGTGACCCAGGGCCAGGAAGAAATAGCCAGCTCGGGCACCTCCTACCTGAACAGGTAAGCTGAGGTTTGCCCCCCGCAGCAGCTGGTTTTGGTGGCAGTCTGGCCGAGCTGTTTCATCAGAGTGTGTGGTGCTGGGTTGCAGTTTCCCCCCTCACTCTGTTCTGTTCAGGTTTATCAGCCCACAGCATGTTCTCATTTTGCTTTCCAGTGTAGTTTTTATGTTGAGCAGATCCTTTCTGTGCCCATATGTGTGAACTTTCTCTGTTCTCCATGACTCCCTCGGTCCAGGACAGGGTGGCCCATCGTGGGCATAGCTGCCCCTGCACCTCCCACAGCCTCAGGTCTCAGGAGCCCACAGGTGCAGCCCAGGAACTGAACACCTGGTTTCCTTAGGACGGAGGCTGCAAACGTGGAGAAGATCACCACGAAGCTGCTGAAGGCAGGCGCCAAGCCGGACCAAATTGGCATCATCACGCCTTATGAGGGCCAGCGGTCATACCTGGTGCAGTACATGCAGTTCAGTGGCTCCCTGCACACCAAGCTGTACCAGGTATGAGCTCCGTCCTCCCCTGCCAGGCCGACCTGGACTGCCTGGCCAGGGAGGTTTGCGTTGGATTGTTACCATCTTTTCTGTCCTTGCCTTGCACATCAAGACTTTGCCTTAAGGGTCAGAAATGTGGGCCAAGGTTCATGCATAAAAGTGTTTTTCTCAGGATACTTTCCAGATCAAAACTTGAAAAGGCTCCAGAGCTGCCCAGCAGGGCTGTAATTTGTGCTGCCAAGTAGGGAATGTTTTGTAGTCAGGAGAGCACGACCAGCGCTTGGGTCAGCACCTGGGTAAAGTGTCCAGGTGCATCTGTCATGAGGTTACAGGACAACATGGTTATTTCTCCATGTAGAAATGAACCAGAATGGAGGGTAATGTCTCTGACAGTGACACGTAACTTGGGGAACAGTCTTGGGTTTTCTGTTGAGCAATTATGCTTTTATTATTGGGTAGCAAATGACTGTGATGAAAAACAACCAATGAGGGAAAGCCAGGAGAGCAGGTCTGTGAACAGGGCTGCTGGGCGGGATTCAGTGATGCATTTGGACATGCTTTGTGCAGCCTACGGGTCCTTGAGGGCAGCCTGCTGGTTGACCGTGTGTCTTTTGCAGGAGGTGGAGATTGCCAGCGTGGATGCATTCCAGGGGCGTGAGAAGGACTTCATCATCCTCTCCTGCGTGAGAGCCAACGAACACCAAGGCATCGGGTTTTTAAACGACCCCAGGCGGCTTAACGTGGCCCTGACCCGAGCAAGGTACAAGGGCTGAGTCCTTTCTGGGCTTGCATGTCGGTGTCAGGTGCTACCATCCTGCCTTAGGGTCCTTCAGAGGGACTTGTCCTCAGTGTGTGGCTCTTGGAGGGTTTGCACTCCCTGGTCCTCTCATTAGTAGCCCTCATACCCCAGCTGCACCTTGGGCTGGTGGCACAGGCACGGGAGAGGGCTTGCCAGTGCCTGAGGTCCAAGGGCAACTTAGAAAGAAAGGGCTCACCTTTGGATTTGTGTCCTGATGGTTTTCTGTGGCCTCATTTCTTGAACAGCGTCAGTCTCGGCCCTTCTGACCTGAGATTAAAACCCAGTGGGGATGTGTGTTCCTGTTGAGTTTTGAACCCACAGGTCCAACATTTTGGTCCTGGTTCTTTTTGCCTCTTGGGTATAACTGTTCTGAAATAGTGGTAACAGCACAGAAGGGACGTGGAGAACAAGGTGGCCCCCGGGCTGCCCCTGTGCCAGCCAGAGATCAGGCTCACCTCCCATGTCAGTTCCTTCCCCGCCCAGGGCACTTGGCTTTCAGGATTACCCACTTTCTGTGGTATAATCTTGGTGAGTGGCCAGCCTGGGGGCTTGTCGCTGACGCAGCCGGGTGAGGTTGAGTGTCCACAGAAGTGAGGCCCAGGCTTCCATGCCCTTCCTTTCAGGGTCCCTGTAGCAGCTCAGAAAGCTGACTTGGTGCTGCAGCAAGGAAGCTCGTCTCTGAGCTATGCTGCCCACAAGAGTGTTTGGTTTGAGCCCCTAGAAGTCCACCCCCAAATAAACTGAGTGCAGTGTCAGCAACTTGCAGGGGGGCTCCCGTGTCCGTCATCATGGACGAGCCAGACTCTGGGTAGGGAGGCAGAGGCTGGCCCCCAGGAACTTTGGACTTGGGTTTTGAATTTGTTTAGCCTCAGACTGTTCTGCATGCTTGCCTTCCATGTGGCCCTAAACACCATGCTCTTTGCACCATACCTTGCAGATACGGGGTCATCATTGTAGGCAACCCCAAGGCTCTGTCCAAGCAACCACTGTGGAACCACCTGCTGAATTACTATAAGGAGCAGAAAGTGCTGGTGGAGGGGCCCCTGAACAACCTGCGGGAGAGTCTCATGCAGTTCAGCAAGCCCCGGAAGCTGGTCAACACCATCAACCCTGTGAGCATGGCTGATGGGAGGGGGGGCTGGGACCCCTTTTTCTCCAAGCCCACGATTTAGCACATGGCAGTGAGCAATGGCCGGTGTGACCTGTGGTAAGCTCGAGTATGTCAGTGTGTGAAGAGGAGCAGCGTGTGCTGGCCCCCCACACCAGTGTCTTGAGGGCTGGGGGGTATATGGGTTGCTAAGTCCCGGGGGCATCTTGGAGTCAGACACAGGTGGAGGGGTACAGTGCTGCTTGAACTGAAGGCAAAGATCGAATGTTGAGTGTTGAAGGCCAGGTCATTGAGAGAAGGATGGCATTCCTCACTTACCCAAACCCTCTGCAGGGAGCCCGTTTCATGACTACAGCCATGTATGATGCCCGGGAGGCCATCATCCCAGGTTCAGTCTATGACCGGAGCAGCCAGGGTGAGTCCTCTCTGTGGGAAACGGGGCCAGCACTGGGAATATTGACCCTTCCCACGCCTGCACTGTGTCCGTCCACAGAAACCTGCCTGACAACGAGTTCCTTCTCAGCTTCCCTTGTCTGAGATCAAAGAGTTGGTCTTCGGCAGTTCCTGAGAACAAGATGCTTTTAAATAACACAGCTCTGCCTGTGTTCCCCAGAGCTCCACCCCACCTGCCCTGTGCTCCCCTTTTCGATGGGAAGTCACACCTGCAGTTCTTCCAGGCGGCCTGCAGCCTCTTTTCAGGTTCTGCTTCCTTGAAGCCTCCACTTGCCGTGCCCAGAACTCAGAGCTGGGTGCGCGCTCTAGTCTCACGTGTGGAGCCTCGGTGTATCCTAAGGTCACTTCTGACCCTCGCTACTTGAAACGCCTCCTCCTGCGGAGCCCATCTGTAGACGACTCCTGTTCACCCCCCAGGTCCCTGCTCGCTTGGACCCTTCCCCACCACTGTGCCCAGAGACTCAGTTCAATGTCTCCTGCCTGCTTTTTTGCTCTGGGCTTTGTCCGCTCATATGCTTGCTGTCTATTCTTTTTTGATCTGAGAAACATCAGTTTGTTGTTTCACTTATTTTTGCCTTCATTGGTGGATTCTTGTATGTGCCCTGATGGGAGATCCAGCCCACAACCTTTGTGTATTGGGAAGACGCTCCAGCCAGTTGAACTACCCAGCCAGGGCTCACTGGCCATCTTGAGGGCGGTGTAC